>SZWC01003111.1:9701-66204 GCA_023375785.1 Penium margaritaceum | reverse complement strand
AAGGGGGAGGCGGAAGGGCTTGAACAAGCGGGTGAGAGAGTGAGGTTTGGGAGCGACGTGCAGAGAAACAAGGCGGAGGGAAGGCAGTCGGACCTTCTTCGGGTTGAGCAGGTACTCGTACAACGTGTCCTCCGTCCAAACCACTGCCCTGTTCTTGTTGGCCGCAGAGTAAGCGTAGCCCTCAATGGTGCCCGACTGCCTGCCGAACAGCCCGCCTAGATTGGGACCTGCGCAAGCAGCGCACGCGGAGAGAGGATTCACAGAATGGCGGAATGGAGGAGGGTGGCCGGCTTCTTGCCTTGGCGGCTTGCCCGTTGGTTCTTGAGTAGAGGCAAGACGGCATGCCCATGCATCCCGCCGGTGATGCACCAAGGAAAGTTCAAACGATCCAATCAGTACATTGATCTGAACGATCAATTGCTGTCGGTGCACGGTACTCCTTCACAAAACCATCCCCGAAGAGGGTTATGGCGCGGTGGCTCCTGGCACGAGCAAGACGAGGATTGCCCACGAGCACGCTTACCGAGCCATTCGAGCAGCAGCGGCTTTGCTGCTGTCCAAACATCCGACCGCGGCAGTGCTCCCCCAACAGGCTGCCGCGTCGACGTCAGCATATCCTCGACTCGGACGGGTTTGAGGACAAAAACCAGCGTGGCAAACGCGGGAGCTCGGCACTCCTGTCGCACACTATCTTCGGCTTGTGAGATCAGCGCACATGGGTGCATGGTGGCAGTGGGTGGAGAACGGTAACGGTTGCATACAGTCACTGTCCACTGACCTTGCTTGTGGCCTCCGCCCTTCTCCGCCACGTGGCATTGCGCGCACTTGGTCTTGAAAATCTTCGCGCCCGACGCCGTGTCGCCGGCAGGAGCCTCACCAAAGGTGGCCATGGCTGCACACCAGAAGCGACTGGATGGCTGCAGACGGAGAGTGGCGGGACGATGGCGCGCACTTCCAAGCTCGGTCACGCTAGCCGGTGCTCCAGGCATGCAAATCACAGAGGCAAACGTCGTGGAAGGGCATCTAGAATGCCCTGGTGACTTGCAACTCGTAGCAACCAGTGGAGAAGAGAAATAACTGTAATCAGTATGCGCTTAGTGCGCAGGAGCTCTGCACTTCCTGCCAACAGCTGCAACGCTTGGCCGCGAAGGCGCGCATTCTGCAGCTTTCGCGACATTGGCGACAATGCGAATGTACGTAAAACGACTATCTTTTGCTCCAAACCTATTCTTTGCTTCAACCTGTCATGAGGAAGGACAAGTAAGTGTGGACAAGCCTGACAGCATACGGTGCAGGAATCAAGAACCAAGCATGGAGGGGTTTTGTCAAGGCCCTTCATTCGAACATTCTACATGTTGCAGTGCAAGATTCCACCTTGTGTGAAACTTTTCAAATACGGACTGTGTAACATTCTTCAAGAAGAACATGCCAAAACACTTGAGGTGTCAAAGATCCAATGTAGGATTTCAAATAAAATCCTTTTAACATAAAGGCATGAACTGAATACAAGGCATATGAGGCGTGTAAATGCACTTAATTTTGAAACTTTCATAAGGATAAAACATAGATCTACCCATACTAACCAGAAAATCAACCGTCCGATTGTGTTAAGGTTTTAGTTTTCTTCCCTTCTACGTACATGCAAAGGTGGCAGGCCCCTTTGTTTATACTATAACATAATGTGTCCGCTCATTACCCACCAAGGAGTCTGATGAAATGTCAAATAACATAATTATTTTCCATAGTTTAATCTAGGATGCACTAAGCCTATCTTCATGTGAACGCTTCATTTTTTATAAAGTACCATGATGAGAGCACAAATTACCATTGAGAATTAAATTTTTAATCTCATATGTACTAGAAATTATGTATTTTTTGTATGGAAAACATCAGATAAGGTGAAAAAAACTATGAACATACAAAATTTTATTATCATTTTATTTTATTTGTGGAATTCACTAAGAAGTCACCAATTAGAAGTCACCAATTTTTAATATAAGAATTTTTTGAATAATACAAGAACCTTTCATTGTTCATATTCTTTACTCTCGTGAATCCGCCAACTGCGAGGGCCACATAGAGCAAATGCGTGAAAACCTCACCGTTGAAAATGTTAAATAAGGGCGCTTTACCCCATACTTAAGGACAATGGCCTCCTTATCGATTCCTACCCTACGACCACATCATCTCGTTAACTCAGACACCACCACCGAAAGCGTAGGGCTTTACTTGAAAAGTGTGTACTATGCAAGGCCATGGGCCTAGAACTGGAATCCATTTGATCTACCGATCGGGTTTACGCGGCAACGCACGATGGTTGCAACGAATAATTGATGAATTCAAAATATGCGATAGAGGTGATCGATGATTGGCTATTTGTTTCAACAATCGACGGGTTACCGCCACCAACAATTCCAAGCTTGTCCAGCTCATGTTAACATGTCATTATCAGACGTGGAAAATGTCGTTGGAGAAGTCGGCCCCATTATCCATAGGACAACCCATCTAGTAGCCGGCCTTCTTTAGGTCAAGGAAACACTGGCGAGGTTTCAAATGCTCTAATTTCAAATATTCATAGTGAAGGCCAATGCGTATTGTCGCGGCCGTCCCTAAAATCATATTCAGCTTTCGTCAACACTAGTGCCATCATTGAAAACATAGTTCTACAAATATCCCAAGCCTTGTTGTAGAACTATGTTTTCGACAAGTTTCAACCATGAGCGTGCCACGGATGCATAAATATGTTTATCGATGATAGATTTCGTGGTCGAACGATTCATTTCAGGAAAAGGCGCAAGTGCGATTTTCGGGGACCATCTCGTCAGCCCTCGTCACTTCGCAAACCGCCAGATTCCACGCGGGAGGATACTTCAAAACTATCCCGGTTCGAGGCCATGGTCACCGTCTGGCCTCTTGCTGGAAAGCCTCTTCGCAGGCCCACTGGTAAAACGCCGCGTGCCCTCGATCGCGCCGAACGGCGTTCCCAAGATATGAGGAAGCACACGCAAGCACGGCGGCGTTGTCCGTGCCTCTGCGCATGCTGCGAATGGTCTTGTCGCTTGAGCGCCGTGGCTCCTTTCGGAAGAAGGCGCGGCTCAGGCCCAACTCAGCTGCGTCAATGCATGGAAAATGAAAGAATAGCGCACATTTTGTGCCCTTCATGCTAGCATGCCAAAATGTCATTCCCTCTCCACAAATAGACTAAAGTAACCAGCCCCAAAATGTAGCACGGACAGTGCACCTTTCCCTTAAGCAAGCCCGAAAAAATGAAACCCTGCTACGTTAGAAAGCAAAATTAAAGCAATAAAAAAATTTAACCCGATACATATCACGCAAAAATAAGACCCCACTATAAGTGTTGCAGCACGATTCCGCATTACCCACTGTTTCGACCCTAAAGTTTCGCACAAAATGAACACGGTAATCGCTTGATAGAAAATTCTTGGACTACTCCCGCAACACCCACTATTTGGGCCTCCCATTTTCTCTTCGCATTTTTCCGCACACAATGAATTAGTAATCACTTTACATGAGAAATTCATCCTATACCCAATTTTACTGGAGCGCCTCAGAACATGCGATTCGTGCCCATTGTTGAAACAATTGCATGATACACCGGTCGTGGATGAATTGCTTCGAAAACTCGGTATGAGAAGTATCATTTCCTGCATTTTACTCGTTTCAGTCACCAATTGTACAACCCATGAACCTCGACGCTGTTGTGATTTGTGACGTGCTTGTACAGTCTACTGTGACCACTCCGCCGTGTCCATACTCATGGAGATCCCTGAGGCGCCCCGTGGTAACATCAGTGCGACGACTGGCGGCGGACTACCAGTTTGGGGCTGGCCGACTACCGTTCGAGAGTCCCGGACACTGCCAGGACTTCCTGCTGTCTTTTCTCCAGCTTGCAGGAGTTTTTCGACTGACTGGCCATGAGCCGAATTTGCATGTTTTTGCATTGCGTGTCCACCGTCTAATGATGGATGCATGCATGTGACCAGTCGTAGCATCCGTCTTGTGATCTTGCACGTCTAGGTTCAGACGGCGTAGCATCCTGACATGTGTGCGCAGAGTTATGGCCAAAACAGTAGTTTTGGGCCAGTTTTAGGACAGCTCTTGGACCGCCGCGTGCTACACCCGCGGTGCACCGCGGCAGGTATTTATGCCATGGACTTGTCATTTGTCATTTCTCTTTGCAAATGCTATTGAAGCATTCAGACACTTTGCCTTGTGTCCCCTAGCCAAACTCTTGTCGTTGCGTGCATGACTTGTGACCGTCGTCACTGTCTGATCAGGCACTGACACTTGGTCAACAAGAGTGCTGCTAGGAAGCTTCCTTGCATCATCTCATGGTATTAGAGCAGTGAGACAGTTCTCATTGAGTTGCGCAGCAGAGACGCAGCAGACCAGCAGCAGTGAGAGTCACCGTTGCAGCAGATCCACTTGGGCCTGTCGAAGACTGCCGTTCGCCGTCGGCGCAGCCCACACCCATCACATGAGACCGTAGCAGCGGTATTTCCACCGTGCTAGGAGCAGCATAGCAGCAGAGCAGCAGTAGCAGCAGCAGCAGCGTCATTGCAGCAGCCACAACAGCGCGTGGCGGCTGCAGCGAGTGCAGCCACCGTCCGCAGCCGCAACGGCGGCCGCGGCAACGGCAGCGTAGCACAGTAGCGGCGGTAGCAGCAGAGCAGCAGCAGCGCCGGCAACAGCGGCGCAGCAGCAGCAGCGGCAGCCGCGGCGGCAGTAGCAAAGCGGTAGCAGTTGCAGCAATAGCAGCGCAGCTGCGGCAACAGCAGCAGCGCGCGGCGGCTGCAGCGCGTAGCAGCCGCAGAGCGCAGCAGCATCAGCGACATTACGCAGCCGCTACTGCCACTGCTGCGCATGCAGCAGTGCAGCTGCTGCTGCAGCTGATAGCACAGCTACAGCAGCAGTTGAGCGAACGCTGCTACGTAGCTTCTGTGCAGCAGCTGCGGAGCGGGTGCACATTCGCACAGAATCGCGAGAGAAAAAAAAGGGGGGGAATCGAGCTGACATCAGCATTTTTTCGTACTGACGTCATCAGGTCGTGCTGACGCAACCAACCACCTGCTGACGTTAGCACCATATGTCAGCCAATGTTTTGGTCGGACAGTCAAAAGTTGCCAACGTCCTAACTCCTCGAGAAACCTTGTCGCTTTTGAAATCTGACAAACCTGACCTGTTGACCCATACTGAGAGGCGACATGAACTCGTCTGACAACAATTCGGAGGGGAAAGGTGATCCCTCCTCCTTCTGGGGTCCTGAGCCCACGCTCGGAGGCCATTGAGGACCTGCGAAGCCAGCAGGATGAGATGCGTTGCCTACAGCGGGAGCAGACTGATGCCATCCGCACGCTGACTGAGCTTTTGCGTGCCCACCTCGGTCCTACGGCAGGTTTCCAAGGGAGCTGCCGGCGTCGCGGTATCTACACAGCAGTCGGCTCAGGCACCCGTGACAGGAGCTAGACCTGACCCACCACCTCTTGACCTCCTGGATGATGATCCATTCATGCCAGGCATCACAGGCGACTCCCCGGATCATGAGATTCGAGTTCTTCAGGAGCGCAACCGTCAGCTACAGATGGGCACCAGATCTCCTCGATTTCCTCCGATACGATCGTCACCCGACTATCCCGGTGACTATCACCTTCTAGGAGTCTTCCCCATCCTTTGTCCTCCTCAGCCTGCGGTTGCTCTCCCCACAGAGAGGCAACCCAAGGACTTTGAGACACCACCTCCACGGTACATCAGTGAGGACGGCTTTGAGTGATGGGAGATCCTCTTTCAGGTTCGGGCTACTTCAGAGGGAGTGTGGCCCTACTACCACAGCCCGTATTAGCCTACAGACCCAGCACAGGTGCTGACAGCAGCCAGGGCGATGCGCGGACTCCTATATGCCATGCCACGCGAGACCGTCGTCGATTTCCGCCCCTTCCTTCCGGAGGCGGACACAGGCACCGGCGCTGATCCCCGCGGAGGTTAGGATCTGGCCTTATCCGTGCTGGCCGTAGAGACGCACGCCACTCGTACAATACACATTTGTGCCTTCCACTCTCTCCGTCAGGGGCCTGCAGAGCCTGTAGTCGATTACTGGCGACGCACCATGCGTATCTACACACGCCTTGGGACTTTAGGAGGCACACAGCTGTGGGCGCTCCGTACGATGATGCTCAGAGTTCGCCTTGAGTACACTGACATCTTCACACGGTACAGCGACGCTGTCGTCGAGCCCTTTTCAATCACTCTGCAGCTTCTCCCCTGGGAACATCAGCTCTTCCTCCAGGTGACTTCAGCTAGCGAGGCAGCCATGGCCCATCAGGAGACTTCTCTTGCTGTAGCAGTCATCGCATGACCACCATCTTCCCTCCTGCAGTCTCCTTCTTCATCCTCCATCACGTCCTCATCTTCCTCCTCCACTCCGGCCCTGCCCACACCCACTCAGACACAGGGTGTTGCAGCAGCAGCTCAGGGGAAAAAGAAGAAAGGGAAGCGTGGATCAGGTCAGCAGCAGTCACAGCATCAATTGTCATCCAGTGCTAGCAGTGGACGTTCTGTTCACTGTTACAACTATGGAGGTGCCCATCGCTACACCAAGTGCCAGCAGCCACTCGACTGGGCGCGGATTACTCATGGGCTCTAGGCTGCACACGCCCTCCATTCCACGTTCATCACGTCATCCTTGCCTTCCTTCGGATGTGTGGCGGCCACGACTGCAGTTGTTCCCGTTCCCTCACCGGCGAGTAGCAGTGATCCGGACCCACGCGACCGCACCATCGCTAAGCTCCGACACCTTCTTGCGCTCCGCAGGGGATGCGAGTGTGTTTTCATCGTTGTTTGGTCCACAAACTGTCTGTCTATTCGTTCCCGTGGATCGTGACGATGCGTGTGGGGGAGCATAGTCAGCTTGTGATGATGATGGGCCTGACTGCACCGATTGGGTTCATGAGTCTCATCTTTGTGCTCTACGTCGTTCCTCCCCACTGACGGCTCAGCGTCCCTCTGATGCCGAGTGTTCCATTGCTCGTTGTAGAGTGACGTCCACTAGTCGTGACTCCGGTGGCACTTAGATCATCCATTCTAGTGCCACTCATCACATGACGTGTCGTCGTAGTGATTTTGTTGTTCTTGGTCCTGTGACATCTGTCTGTTCCGTCCGTACAGGCTCTTGTCAGTCCTTGCCAGTTCATGGTGTTGGGATTGTATGTTTTGACGGTCCGTCTGGCCCCTTGTACCTTTTCGACGTGTTGTTTGTGCCTGATCTTGACCGCAGCCTGCTTTCTGTACGTGCCTGTACATTGATTGGTCTCTTTGTGGAGCATACCGCAGACTCAGTGACTGTGACTGCTACTAACACTCGCAGCGTTGTCCTTCGTGCTTCAGTCGTAGATGATCTGTCTCGCGTTTCTCGGACCTCCTCCCCTTACTCTCCTTCCTCCTCCGGTCGGGTCTTTGTCACTAGTGTTCTGTCTTTGGAACACGAGCGGTTGCTTCATTACCGTCTGTGTCACGTGGACTCCGATACTGTGTCGAAGCTCATTCGGACACAGTCAGCTCTCGGTCTTGACGTGGCTTCTTTCAAGAAGCCACCCAAGACCGAATGTCTCTTTTGCGCTCAGGGGGTGCACCGGTGCACCTACCCTGACTCTCATTCCCGAGCGCTTCGGGCCCTTGAGCTAGTTCACTCAGACCTTCTCGGTCCTCTTCCGGTCGAGTCTCTATCTGATCGGGGCCGGAATGTTCTGACTCTGATTGACAACTTTACTCGGATGCGATGGGTCTACAGCATGCGTCAAAAGAGCGACGCCACCCTTGCGGTTCGACTCTGGCTAGTGATGGCTGAGCGTCAGTCACGTCACACGCTATATACTTTCCGCTCGGATCGCGGAGGTGAGTTCCTTGGCGAGATGGACGAGCTCTTTGCTGAGCACAGGATTTTTCACGAGGTCTCCGCTCCTGCTAACCCTCAGCAAAACGGTGTTTCAGAGTACTGGAATTGCACCATGGAGGATGCGGTTCGCGCTATGCGGTCTCAGTGCGGTCTCCCTGAGCCCTTTGTCTTTGAGGGTTTTGCCTACATGACTTGGGTTTGGAACCGCCTCCCGCACGGTCCGCTTGCGGACCATGTTCCACCGTATGAGCTCTGGTTTGGCCACCGTGCTGACCTTCGTCTCGCTCACGTCTGGGGATCCCTGGCTTCTGTGTGGTACACCGAGGACTAGCACGGGTCCAAGGTCTCACTTCGGGGCCGCTTGTGTGCCTTTGTAGGCATTTCCCGCGGTCGAAGGCCTGGCGCTTTTGGGATCCTACTCGTCGTCGCGTCATTGAGTCATGCAACGCGCTCTTTTTTTAGTCTCTCACCTACTGTGACCTGACTTCGATCACGGCACTCTCCGCCACACATGTTCCTACTTGTGAGGATTCTCGGTGGATGGGGGAGACTTCTATGCCAGCCAGGACCTCTCAGTAGGCTGATGTGTCCGTTCGAGCCCCCCTCACCTCTCGGTCTCCGGCCCTTGATGACCCAGCGATCATCGTCGTCGGTCGAGAGACCTCGCCAGTACAGTATGTTTCACGTCCCACAGGTGCCACTATTTCTGTTCCCACGCCTACTTGTGCGCCAGTACCTGCGTCTACTGGCACTCCCGTTTTTGTGTCTGGTCCAGTCTTGCCTACTACCGTATCTGCTGTTGGCACTCCAGCCTCTGTGTTAGGTCCAGTCTTGCCTACTCCTGCCGTCACACCTAGCCCCGTGTCCCCCTCACATGCATCTCCTCGCACGGCATCACCTGCCTTGCCTCAGTCCCCACCAGCGTAGTCGTGCCTGTCCCTAAGCCTGAGGTGCACCCCTTGAGCTCCGGTTACTCCTATGAGCCCGGTGGCCGTCTTCGACCACTGGATTCCGGAGCTGAGCGAGCGTCGGGCCCCGTACCCAGGCGCCCCTCTCGGAGCATCGCGAGTGGTGACCCCGGGGCAAAGGTCCTAGGCTTGACTGTCGGATTGAGCTCACAGAGGTACATCCAGCATGCCCCGTAGGGCACGATCTCGTCATCCGCGAGTTCCATATCGCTTGTGATGCAGCAGCTGATCTTGTGGTCTTCAGGCCTTGCATCGAGGCTTGCGTCCTTGCCACGCAGAGCTCCCCCTCTATGGCGCCCGACCCGGGCACCCTGAGGGAAGCTCTCTCATCACTGGATGCTGACGCTTGGCGCGCTGCCTGCAAGGATGAGCTTTCTACTTTTAGAGAGCATAGAGTCTACGAGCTTGTCGACCTTCCGCCTGCAAGGAAGGCTATTCACGTCAAGTGGGTATTTCGCAAGAAAGTGAAGCCGGATGGCTCACTGGAACGCTACAAGGCCCTCTTGGTCGTCAAGAGGTGCTCTCAGATGGAGGGCGTCGATTGCACTGACACTTTTGCCCCTGTCGGCCGCTTGACCTCAGGTCAAGCTCTCTTCACGCGGCTGTGCGAGTGGTGCGGTACGTGGTCTCAACGCCGTACCTCGGACTCTGCTTTTGTCGGCAGTATTTGATGGTTCTTAACGGCCACACTGACAGCGACTGGGCCTAGAGCCCAGATGGATGCAGCCGTACTGGCTACGTGTTCCTGCTCGGCGGTACCGCTCGGTCTTGGCGTAGCGAAAAGCAGGGCTGCATCGCACGTAGCTCGTCGGAGGCAAAGTACGTTGCTTTGGGTGTAGGGGCTGCTGAGGCGGTATGGATGCAATGCCTGTTTCTTGAGCTTGGTCAGTCAATACCCGCCATTGTGCTTCGTTGCGATAACCATAGTGCTCTCGCCATTACGGAGAACTCCGGTGTCTTTCACGCTCGCACGAAGCACATTGCGGTTGAGCATCACTTTGTGCGTGATCTGCTGGAGCGACACGTGATCTCCATCATGTGGGTTTGCACTGACATGCAGCGTGCTGATTTCTTGACGAATGCTCTAGCTCACGGAAAGTTCCTAGTGGCCATTCGTTCTGTTGGCCTTTGCCCTATGCCTGAGAGTGGTTGAGTGTGGGATGTGTGTCCGTGTCCCATCTGTTTTACACAAACAATTGTACTTGTCCCAGTGCTGCACGTGTATGGACAAGCGTACCATCGGGTCATGGGGGAGTGTTGTGATTTGTGACGTTCTTGTACAGTCTATTGTGATCACTCTGCCGTGTCTATACTCGTGCAGATCCCTGAGGCGGGCCCTGGTGACATCGGTGCAACGACTAGCGGCGGACTACCAGCTTGGGGCTGGCCGACTACCATTCCAGAGCTCCGGACACTGTCGGGACTTCCTGCTGTCTTTTCTGCAGCTTGCAGGAGTTTTTTGACTGACTGGCCATGAGCCCGATTTGCATGTTTTTGCATTGCGTGTCCACCGTATGATGGTGGATGCATGCATGTGACCAGTTGTAGCGTCTGTCTTGTGATCTTGCACGTCTAGGTCCAGACGGCGTAGCATTCTGACATGTGTGCGTAGAGTTATGGCCAAAACAGTGGTTTTGGGCCGGTTTTAGGACAGCTCTTGGACCGCCGCGTGCGACACCCGCTGTGCGCCGCGTCAGGTATTCATGCCATGGACCTGTCATTTGTCGTTTCTCTCTACAAATGCTATTGAAGTATTCAGACACTTTGCCTTGTGTCCCCTAGCCAAACTCTTGTTGTTGCGTGCACGACTTGTGACTGTCATCACCGTCTGATCAGGCACTAACGCCTGGTCAACGGGAGTGTTGCTAGGAAGCTTCCTTGCATCATCTCAGACGCATGTGCTGTCGGAGTGACTTGACGCAAAGTAGGTGTTCGGACATAACATACATGTACATAAATGTTCACTTGACCCATACTTCTATAGGCCCTTTGAACTGGCGGATTGAAATTATGACAACCGAGGTAAAGATGACATCATACCCTACTTAACTTTGATTTTGATATTAACCTTTTTTTGGCCCAGTGAAACTCCTTGAAAATGGCCATTCGTTATGGATTTGACGGAATCCTTGGCCGACTTGGCCAAGCTCGCAATGCTTGAGGGTCTCCGACCTCAAGCCATCCCGTCTCACCGCCCACATCCCAAGTGACCCCGCTCAAACCATGTGGCTCCTTCAACCGGTCGGTGTGGCACTGCCACACTACACTCCCCCTCGCAAGGAGTGAGAGCCACCTTGGCATCTCTGGTCATCCCAACATGGGATTCGAGCCCTGGTGCTCTGATACGAATGTAACAGATTCGACGAAATCCTTGGCCGACTAGGCCAAAACTGCTGTGCTTGAGGGTTTCCGACCCTCAAGCCATCCCGTCTCACTCCCCACAGTACCAGGTGACCTCGCTCGAGCCACGTGGCTCCTTTTGGGAAGATGTGTGGAAGCTTCCTAGCGACACAGCCGCTGACTAGGCATCAGTGCCTGGTCAGGCGGTGACAACAGTCATGGGTCGTGCACGCAACGGCAAGGGTCTGGCTGCGAGACACAAGGCAAAGTGTCAAAATGATTCAATAGCATTTGCAGAGAGAGATGACAACTGATGTTTCCATGGCATCAGTACTTGTCGTGGCGCACGGCGGGTGTCGCACACAGCAGTGCAAGATCTGTCCTAAAACTGGCCCAAAACCAATGTACACAGACATGTCAGAACGCTACGCCACTTGAACCTAGACGTGCAGGATCACAAGCCGGACGCTATGGCTGGTCACATGCATGCATTCAGCTTCAAATGATGGATACACAATGTAAAAACATGCAATTTGGGCCCACGGCCAGTCCACCGATAAACTCTTGCGTGCTGCAGAAAAACTGCACGGGATCCCGGGTATCGTCCAGAGCTCTGGGATGGTCGACGGTGAGCTCCAAGCTGGTAGTCCGCCACCAGATGATGCACCAGTACCACCAGGGTCCGCATTAGGGATCTACACGAGTATGGACACGGCCGAGTGGTCACAGTAAACCGTACAGGTCAACAGGAATGTCACAAATCACAACACTCCCCCATGACCCGATGGTTTGCATGTCCATATACGTGCAGCACTGAGACGAGTACAACAACGAGCGCAACGATAGATGTGATAGGGACACAGACACACCCCACACTCAACCACTCTTAGGCTAGGGGCCAAGCCCAATAGAACGAATGGTCACTAGGAACTTTTTGCTGGTAGAACCCTCGTCAAGATGTCAGCACCTTGCATGAACGTGCCAACCCATATGAAGGAGATCACGTGTCGCTCCACTAGATCATGCACAAAGTGATGCTCAACCGCAATATGCTTCGTGTGAGCATAAAAGACACCAGAGTTCTCCGAAATGGCAAGAGCACTCTGGTTGTCGCAACGAAGCACAATGGCAGGTATTGTCTGACCCAACTCAAGGATCAGGCGCTGCAACAATACCGCCTCAGCAGCCCGTGCATCCACAGCAACAACTCTGCCTCCTATGAGCTACGTGCAATGCAGCCCTGCTTCCTGTTGTGCCAGGACACAGCTGTACCACCAAGCAGGAACACGTAATCGGTGCGACTGCGTCCATCTGGGCTCCAGGCCCAATCGTTGTCAATGTAGCCGTCAAGGACCACCGAACACTGTCGGCAAAAGAAGAGTCTGAGGTACAGTGTGGAGACCACGTACCGTACCACTTGCACAATCGCGTGAAGGGCTCTGGCGTGTGGAGCCTATGAAAATTGGACAAGGAGGCTGACGGCAAAGGCAATGTCAGGACGTGTGGTGGTGGCCAGGTACATCACAAATTGGATGAGATGGAGGTACAAGGTCACATCCACTGTCTCCCCCAGCTGTGTGGGATCGTCCACCTTCAGGGCATCCTGTTTGTCAGGCGTGAGAGGTGTGGAAGCCGTGGGCACTATGCCGAGGAGGTCGCTGAAGTGCTCCTCCACAACACCCGCGTATCAGGCCTGATGCAACAGTAGCGTCGGATGTCTGCGGTCTTGTACGATCTCCATGCCAAGAAACATTGCTGCACGACCAAGGTCCTGCATCCTGTAGGCAATGTGGAGGACAGCCTTGGCCTCGTTCACGACCTCCAGTGAAGGAGACGTGATCTGAAGGTCGTCGACATAGACCAGGATGGCAGTGCATTGCTCAGGCGTGCGTCAGATGAAGAGAGAGGGATCTGTCTCACTCTGTACATATCCCGCACGAGTCAGGGTGCGAGTGATCTCCTGGTTCTAACACCAATTAGATTATTTGAGGTTGTACAAGGACTTGCGCAAGCGCTAAATCTTGTCACTGTCCTCAAAGCCGGGTGGCTGAGCCACGTAAATATCCTCATCCAAAGAGCCATGGAGGAACGCATTGTTTACATCCATGTGGAATAGTTCCCAGACATGATGAGCCACTACACCGAACAAAGCTAGAGCTGAGGGCATGCGGCCGACAGGGACAAAGGTTTCGGTGTAGTCAATGCCCTCGATGTGAGAGTACCCCTTGATGGCCAAGCGAGCCTTTTGGCGTTCCAGTGAGCTATTAGCTTCACTTTCTTGCAAAAGACCCAGTTGACCTGAATAGCCTTCCTCCCGGTGGAAGGTCGAATAGCTCATAAACTCCGTGCTCTTGGATGGCGCAAAGCTCATCCTCATAGGCAGCACGCCAAGCATCAGCATCGTGTGATGAGAGAGCTTCCCTCAGGGTGCTCGTGTCAGGCGCCACAGAGGGAGAGCTTTGTGTGGCAAGAGCACACGCCTCAATGCTAGGTCTGATGACCACAAGATCTGCTACTGCATCACAAGCGAAATGAAACTCACAAGTGAAGAGATCATGTCCTACGGGGCACGCTGGATGTACCTCTGTGTGCTCAGTGCAGACACTTAGGCCAAAGGCCTTTATGTCGGGATCACCACTCGCAATGCTGCGAGTGGAGCGCCCGGGTGCCGGACCTAACACTCGTTGGACTCCGGAGTCTAATGGTAGAAGATGACCGCCAGGCTCATGGGAGCAACCTGGGCTCGAGGGGCGCACCTCAGGCTCCGGCACAAGCACGACCACAGTTGGTGAGGGCTAAGGCAATGGAGCTGGTGATGTCGTGCGAGGAGATGCGTGTGTGGGAGACACGGGACTAGGTGTGATAGTGGGAGCAGGTAAGGTAGGTCCACGCACAGACAGGAGTACCGGAGGTGGACATAGGTACGGTCACAGGAGTACGCATAGGTACGGGATCATGGGTACCTGTGGGGTGCAAAGGAATAGGGGTAGAGGCCGGCGGTGCTGGAGAGGTCTCCCGGCCGACAGCGATGATCGCTGGGTCATCAAGAGCTGGAGATTGCGAAGTGGAGGGAGCTCGAACGGACACATCAGCATGGCGAGAGGTGCTCGCAGGCGCAGATTCCCCCATCTGTCGAGAAACCTCACACGTAGGAACATGCGTGACGGATTGCGACGTGATCGATGTCAGATCATGGTAGGTGAGTGACTAAAGGAAGAGCACGTCGCGTGGCTCAACAATGCAACAATGAGCAGGATCCCAAAAGCGCCAGGCCTTCGACCGCGGGGAGATGCCGACGAAGGCACACAAGCGACCCCACGGTGAGACCTTGGACCCCTGCTGGCCCTCGGTGTACCACACAGAAGCCAAGGATTCCCACACGCGAGCGAGGTACAGGTCAGCACGGTGGCCGAACCAGAGCTCATACGGTGTGACGTGGTCCGGAAGGGGACCGCGCGGGAGGCGGTTCTAGACCCGAGTCATGTAGGCGAAGCCTTCAAAAGCGAAGGACTCCTGGAGACCGCAATCAGACCACATAGCGCGAACCACATCTTCCATGGTGCGATTGCACCGCTCAGAAACTCGCCGTCGCGATCCGAGCGGAAGGTATACAACATCTGGCGGGACTAGCGCTCAGCCATCACTAGCCAGAGGCGAACCGCAAGAGCGACGTCACTCTTCGAGCGCACGCTGTAGACCCACCGCATCTGGGTGAAGTCATCAGTCAGCGTCAGGACGTATCGACCCCGATTGGACATAGACTAGACAGGAAGAGGACCAGGAAGGTCCGAATAGACTAACTTGAGAGGGCGAAGTGCGCAAGAAGGGGAGTCGGGGTAGGTGGATCGATGCATCTTACCCTGAGCGCAGAAGAGACAGTCGATCTTGGACGGTTTCTCAAAAGAAGCCGCATCAAGACCGAGGGTGGGTTGTGTCCGAATGCGCTTTGACACAGTGTTGGAGCCTACATGACACAGACGACAATGAGCAATCACTGGTGCTCAGGAGACAGAACACCAATTACAAAAACATGAGCTGAAGGGGAGGGGGAGCAAGGAGCAGAAGTCCGAGAGACACAATACAGGTCATCCACAACAGAGGCACAAAGAACAACACTACGAGTGTCCATAGCAGTCACAGTCACAGAGTCTGCAGTGTGCTCCATAGAGAGTCCCATCAGTGTGCAAGCACGTAGAGAAAGCAAACTGAACGCAAGGTCTGGCACAAACAGCACCTCAGAAAGATACAGGGGGCCAGACAGACCATCAAAACACATGATCCCAACACCCTGGACCGGCAAGGACTGACCAGAGCCTGTGCAAACGGAACGAATAGACGCAACAGGGCCGAGAACAACGAAGTCACTATGACGACAGGTCATGTGATGAGTGGCATCGGAATCAATGATCCAAGTGCCACCGGAATCACGACTAGAGGACGTCACTGTACAACAGGCAAAGGAAAACTCAGCCTCAGAAGGACGCTGGGCAGTAGGTGGAGAGGAACGACGAAGGGCACAAAGGTGAGACTCATGAATCCATTTTGTACAGTCAGGCCCATCGTCATCACATGCCAACTGTGCCCCCCCACACGAGTCATCCCAAGCCACAAGAATAGACGCACAGACAGTCTGTGAATCACCCAATTGTAACGACACACTCGGACCTCCCTGAAAGCAAAGCGCCAGAAGGTGTCACAGCTCAGCAATGGTACGGTCACGCGGGTCTGGGTCGCGGCTGCTCTCTGGTGGTGAAGGGGGAACTGCTGCGGTCGTGGTCGCCGCGTGCCCGGAGGATGTGCTGCTCGACGTAGAGCGTAGTGTGTGCGTAGCCTGGAGCCTGTGAGTAATCTACGCCCAGTCGAGTGGCTGCTGGCACTCGGTGTAGCGATGAGTACCTCCACAATTGAAGCAGTGAATAGAGCATCCACTACTACTGCCCGATCACGGCTGTTACTGTGACTGCTGCTGGCCCGAGCCGCGCTTCTGTCGCCCCTTCTTCCCTTGTTCTGCTACCGCGACACCCTTTGTCTTATCCAGTGTAATCGGGGTGGAAGGGGAAGAGGAGGACGTGGCAGAGGATGGAGAAGGAGACTGTAAGAGGGACGTCGGCGGTGATGCAACGACTGCTGTAGCAAGGGGAGTCTCCTGATGAGCCACGGCTGCCTCACGGGCGGAAGTCACCTGGAGGAGGAGTTGGTGCGCCCATGGCATCAGCAATGGTCTGGCTAAGAGACACAAAGCAAAGTGTCAGAATGCTTCTATAGCATTTGTAGAGAGAGATGACAATGACAGATCCATGGCATAAGTACCTGCCACGGCGCACGGCGGGTGTCGCACACGGCAGCACAAGATTTGTCCCAAAACCGGCCCAAAACCATTGTTTTGGTCGTAACTCTGCGCAGACATGTTAGTACGCTATGCCGTCTGAACCTAGACGTGGAAGATCACAAGCCAGACGCTACGCCTGGTCACATGCATGCATTAGGCATCAAACGGTGGACATACAATGCAAAAACATGCAAATCAGGCCCACGACTTGTCCATCGGTAAACTCATGCGTGCTGCGGAAAAATTGCAAGGGGTCCTGGGCAGCGTCCAGAGCTGTGGAACGGTCTTCGGTCAGCTCCAAGCTGGTAGTCCGCCACCAGACAACGTACGGGTACCACCAGGGTCCGCATCACAGATTTTCACGAGTATGGACAAGGCCGAGTGGTCAAAGCAAACTGTACAAGTCGACAGGAACGTCACAAATCACAACACCTTCGACCGGACATCGTGGCACTGCCACGCTACACCATTTGATGAATGCAAAGATTTTTCAAGAATAACTTCATTTCAATGTTCATTGAAATCGAAGGTGTGTCACATTTCTCTGTTGTGTTGGATTCCATGGAGTGTGACAAGACGTTTCTCACAAAAGTTGTTCGGCTCACTTGGATTTCACAAAGTTTGTACCATTCATCCTCGTGCAATATACATGTTGCAAAGTGAAAGGAAAACACGTGTCCAACCCTATTGAGCTTGACCTTTTGGGCCTGATGCACCGACATGAACCTACTGAACCTAATCTACCAAGCCTCACTGCTTCAAACTTACCTATCAAGCCTAAGATGGAGGGTTCCATCTCCGTTGGGATTTTTTAACATTTTTTATGATGGGCGTCGACTCGTCCAAAAGAATATTAACTAAAAGATGAATTTAAGGTGTACCCCTTAGAGGAATGTATGAATGATTGATGTACCCAAATAAATTCCAAAGTGAAAAAAATAACTAATTGAAAAGTTATGTAACCTTTCAATCAACGAAATCCAAGGGAAGTAGAGTACTCATGGAGGAACTGTCATAAGACTGCCTCATTGCCAAACACGAACCAACGATACCGTACGTGAACCTGGACAAGGTCTGAACTGAGTCTAACCATCGCATATCTTGCTCATGCGATAGGTCGCTAGGTGGACGTTGCCAACTGTTATCCACATGCAAACAGAACGACCTTGTGGATGTTTTGTGGAGAGGCTACATGATGTCAATGTCGCTCACCCGATGTTGACGTGCCTCCCCTCATCGGTGTTTCGGCCCAAGATGCATGGCTAGATTATTCTTTTTTCCATCCCATGCGAATGCGTTGTTCCTGCTTGCATGGTTTGAGACGGTTGTCGTCATGGTAAGGGGTATTATGGATTGCAGCACACGGCCTCGTTGTGGCCACACGAATGGTCAAGGAGCCCAAATGGACGTTTGGTTCGCCAGATGGCCATACAAAGATGTTTTGGGCTTTGCTTGTGGCCACACCTACTTATACAATGCTCCTCCGAAGACCAACCTAGAATGTGTGAACAAGTTTGCGAAATCAAATGGACTGGTTGACTGATAAGAGAGGAAAAGTAAACCCGCATTCATGGAGAGTCAACAAAGCAACTCTCATGATGAAAAATTATTTTAAGAGCCGTTAACCACACAACAATCTTGGTCAACGGTGTCACGTCATTGTGTGGCTGCAAAAACCGAGTCGCGAGGATCGTGTAGTGCAATCCAAAATTCCCCTAAGTCGGTCGACCGCCATGCGATGTGGACGTTCTCTCTCGTCGTCCGTAGGGGTTGTGACCGTTGAGCCATCGTTCATGTGGAATTATCATGTCTTGCCAATGTCGTCGCGTTGTCATAACGGGACTCTGTATCGGGGATGGCTCTACTCTTCGCACTAACAACGGGTGGGTTAGCTAAGTGGAGATGGTGGGTAGGACACATTTTATGACACAGAGAATGCATTGTTACACTCACGTTTGGACGAGATGGCCGCCAAAATTATGCCTCAGGAGGCAACTACACGAACTAAGAAGACTTCCACCCTCCCGATGTCCTAGTCTCACATTACCACCCTGAGTCCTCGTTCCTCTTCACTGACTGGGAGGAGCACGAGTTCAATTGTCTCGTCAGTGTTGTGGAGCGCATGACCCCGCACTCTCCAGAGCGTGTTAAAGATAGTACATTGTAGATTGGAGGCAGTCAACGTATCCGTCCATTTTGTGGTTACCGTATAGGTGGATTGAACCCACTATCTCCATAGTTACAGCGTCACACCAGACGGGGTTGGACCTCTTGCTATGTTGAAGCAAAGTGTCCACTTGCCACCGAACACTGTATTTTCTTGTCAATGTTTTCCACCCATCTGTCTGACGTTGTACCACATGTCTTTTGTGCAGGGTCGTCTGATGAGGAAACTCCACCACCCCCGCCGGAGAAGACCAACAAAGATGTGCAAGCCGCTCTTGCTCCATGCACACGCAAGTGAAAAGCCAGATCCACAGATTACTCGGGTGGCTGAGCCTTCCACAACATGGAGGCTTACCGTGAAGCCGTCCAAGATTTTGCTATCAACCGCAACATGCCGCTCTCCTTGGTGAGTAGTGAGCCAACCTGACTGGAGGTCCGCCGTGGTCAGTGGAAGACCGTGGGATTCGCATGGCTACTGAAGGTGCGCTACCAGCGCAAGCACGATAACATCCCCGTGATTGAGTATGTTGATGGTCACAAGTGCACCCTCAACACCAAGAAGGGCAATAAGGCACTCCGTATTGCATGGGTGCTACGCTACACCGAGGTACTGTGAAGAAGAAACCCTCAATCGAAACCAAGGCGTTGTAGCAGATTTTTGAGGCCCGCACAGGCAAGAAGGTGTGCTACTCGGTTGCTTATTGAGCCAAAAAGGCGGCCTAGGAGAAGATGATGGGGGAGAAGAAGCTCTCCTGGTCTCTCCTCCTAGCGTACATAACAGAGCTTCGTGTTTCCGCAATGTTGTCCTCATTCCTACCCATCTTTTGGTGAATTTCCCTTGTGCAAAAATGGATATATATATGCGTTGTATGCTTTGCAGTTTTAGAGGGTGGACCCCTGAACCGTTGCGTGCGCGGAAAAAGACAAAAGGCCCAGTTCTGCTGGGCCTTCATCGTACCCGGGGCCTGTCGGGAGGGTTGGATCCATGTCCGTCGCTTGAACACCATGGACGCCACTTTGTTTTAAAATGACTTCAAACAGGTCCTCCTTATCGCTCAGTATTAGGATGCCAAGGATCACTAGGTTCCCATGGAGTGGACGCTATGAGCCTAGGAAGACAGAAGAGAATTGGACATGGTTCGTGCAGAGGTTATCACAGGCAAATCCCACGGAACGAGAGCGTGGCATAGCCATAATCTCGATTGCGATGGAGGGCTCCTTGCTGCTGTGGCCGCTAGCTGCTTGGTGCAACGCACACTTTATGTGCAGAGAACATACTGGAGAACGTGAAGTCCAGAGCGGGCCGGATTGCTGCGGACCTCTTTTGAACCCTTCTCGCACACCTTCACTACTTAGTTGTTCAAGTGCGCTCAGGACAAGCTTTCAAGGGTATCCAATCAAGGTATAGAGTACATCTTCAGAGGTGTTGGAGAACCGAGAATCCCATTGGATAGGTGGAGTAGGGTCTACATCCCAGTGGCACGTGGCGGACATACAACGAGCGATGCGGCGGAGTTGTTGAACGCCATCTATACCCCTTCTACTGCTTTACGCATCTATACATGTGGGTGTAGAAGTTCTTTGGAAAACGGCGGCAACTTACACATGACTGCAAGATCATGCTCGCCCTGCTTGCCGATGGTAAGGTGAAAAACTATACACAGCATGCGCGAGAGTACAACATCATCTCGGAGGGACCGCTCTCGGTGTATCTCGGGCCCGAAGAGCCTCTCTCGACGAAAGGTGGACTACGACGTGAAGAAGCGCAATTGTGGCCAGTGGACCCAGCAGCCTTGTCCTTGATGCTGAAGTGAACCCAGAGATGTAGGTGGACATATACCTCATGAAGATGGCATGGAAGAGGACCTACTGCCACCCCACGCCCGGGGTCAATCTGCGCGAGGTGCAGTATGCAGAAAAAGAGTGGAGCCCGCCAGGCAAGAAGCGGGGTGCTGGGAGGCCAAATTCAAAGCGCAAGGACCACTATAAGCATTGTAAGAGGAACCACAGCTGTAGCCATTGTGAGCTGGCTGGCCATGGACCTAAGCGGTATACAAACCCACCAGCCCTCTCACCAGCCAACGTTGCAGCAGCTCGTGCATGACAGCTTGTTGCACGACGCGGGGTACGAGGTGATAGTGGTCTTGGCTGTGGAAAGCCGATAGATTGATGTGTTGTAGGAGCTTTCTTAGGTGTTGAACCTGAGGTTGAGCTCGTGAAAGATGGGCACNAACCACAGCTGTAGCCATTGTGAGCTGGCTGGCCATGGACCTAAGCGGTATACAAACCCACCAGCCCTCTCACCAGCCAACGTTGCAGCAGCTCGTGCATGACAGCTTGTTGCACGACGCGGGGTACGAGGTGATAGTGGTCTTGGCTGTGGAAAGCCGATAGATTGATGTGTTGTAGGAGCTTTCTTAGGTGTTGAACCTGAGGTTGAGCTCGTGAAAGATGGGCACGAGGCAGGAGCAACAAGAACAACAAGAAGTGTTGTAGCAGGTCATTTCCGGTTTAGCGGGTGAGGCTGCAGTAGGAACTACTACAGCACATGATGTAGCAGAATCAGAAAGTGCGGGAGCAGGTGATGTTGCTGACCCTTTGGTCTCCTTCCAGGTTGCCGACCCTGGGACTCCCAAGGCAGCATCACAAAACACTGTTGACGATGGCCCGTCCTCCTCTGACTGGTCAGAGGAGTACAAGGCGTCTGACTACGTGACAACCAAGACTGAGGAGCGGGAGATTGCGGAAGGCTCCTCCTCCTTGGACTCCTCTAAGGACGAGGATCCCGTTCGATGCAAGCGGATGCACGAAGGCCGTTCTGTCTGACTATAGGTAATGTGCTTGTCCACTGCTGTTGACATGTCCAACGTTGCATCTATGTTCACTTACCAGGCCTCAACCTTTGTATGTTTTTTGTGTGACTTATGTGTAGGTGAGGCACATCCATGTGCTGCTGAAGACCATGATCAGGCGGCAATGAAGGGTGACAGTGCATCGACAAAGGGTCACATCACACGTGGCCCATGACACGAGTGGTGTGAATGGAGAATTTTTCTGTTGCAAGATGGCCACCCTCAACATAGGGGACATAGAGAGAGAAGAGGCTAGATTTCAAGTGGCCAACCCATGCACGGGCACGTGTGCGTCCCCCTTTGGAGAAGAGTTTCATGATGCATGTGAAGATTTGAGTGAAGGGGCAGAGTGTCATGCTTGTAAGGTCATATGTTTTGTGCACGGATCACCCATGTACGTACAAGTGTGGATTAGTACATGTGACCAAACATCTTTGTTTTATTGGACTTAATGAATTCAAAGTTGCTTCCCACATGAACTGTTCCTTATCTCTATCTTTGTCCCTTTATTTGTTTGAACCTCAATACATGAACATTAGTTGACAGTAATTGACAATTGTGTCAACATCTTCACTCACATTTTCACAGTAGACAATGGACTAGAGCAGCATGTAAGTTGAATACATGGCTTCATGCAATATAGTGACTTGAGTTTTGAAGTACCTCAATTTAGTGTGTAGTGTGTGACATACAACATCCAACCAAGTGAACCACGTGACCATACGTTTCATGCGCACGTTGTACATTTGAAACTAAGTGTGTTTCCACACTAATGTTCTTGCCATTCCAGATGCTAACATCATGGTAGTGAGTGTAGAGAATGATGCACATGGCAGATGGACAATTTCAATAGGGTTGTAATAGACACATCTTACATCAACTGAGGGATTAATACTAAATATACCCACTTGTTTTACATTGAGTGCAGTGGATATCGTGGACACATCATACATCATTCGAGGAAGAAATTTTAAACATAGCCGAATAGTGTATACAAGGAATGGGATGTTGTAGACACATCATCCATCATTTTAGGGATAAACATTACACATGCCCACTTCCTGCTACACCAAAGGCTGGGAGGCTCTGTGTATAGCCAGGGATTCCACGGATCAGGAGTTTTTGGCGGATGCACAGAAGGCATGCGCCTACCCATGATCCAAACCATGGTTTCCGGTTCAGGAGGTGTAAATGTCCATGATGGAATCACATTCCGCATTACCCAATTATCGAAGTCTTCCTTTATGGTGGCCCATGCAACTGCGGCTTCCTGCGGATGCAACATGGGTGATGTCCACAATGCTTCCTCTCCACCCCATGCACCGACTTGGTCCAATCAGCTCGGTCCATTCGGAACCTCATTCTTATCACTATTGGTAGCCATGGTTGTGAGTTGGATAAGCGGTAGCTATGGTGAGGCAATAGACATCGACGTCCACATTTCATTTGTGAGACGGACCCCACTTGCCGAAACATGGAAATTGTGAACCATTATGTTTGAATTGTGAACTACATGAAAGTGATCTGTTTGAGATGGTTTTCCGCTGTGTCTATATGGTAGTATGTGGCGAGGTACGCCAGGCGGGGAATTCGATGAGAACACGTTGACAGGAATGGTGCATCCTCGTAATCTTGTATGATGGGTTGTTGGAAAACATGGAAGGACCATAGGTTTGAGTTTGGTCACTTGTTCAGCTAAGCACATGTGGATTGAACAATGGTTTCCGCGGTTAAGGTCGCTAACATTCTGGGCACACAAAATTTGCACAGGGTGGATGATGCTCTCTAGAGGCAAATGAGCGGCACTCGTTCATTAGACACTTGAGAGAGTCACCTATGCACTGGACAAGTGGATGACCACAATTAGAAACTTGCAAATTCAGAGTGGAAGCACGTCAATTTGTGGTTTTCTAGCAATTTCATCTGCCACGTTGTCCTTGTAGCGCGGGCCAAGAATGGGGTCCTGTTTCAATGCTGTCGTCCTACTTTGGTGGGTGTGGAAAGTGGATATGTGTAGTATTATACTTTTTCCTGCATTAGTGTTTTCCACGGTGGACATCAGGAGTATTAGTTTTTAACAGTAGCCCTCAAACATATTTTTTGCATTTGGTGGATGTATGTCATTTTTTGGCCAAAGTAGCCACCGCATTCTTTTTGTGCATAACTCTGGTATAGTGTGAAAACGTTATGAGAACAGTGGGTACGTAGCAAAAGTACTAAAAAATAGGTACTGTACCTACTTTTCTCGGAGCGCATGAGATCAAGTGTACCATGTCCAATATTGCAAACAAATACGTACCACACCTGTCACGAAGGAATTATTTTGAAATAGTGGACAAAGGGAGATTCAATTTTTTTACGTTTTATTGTTTTAGAGGATACTTCTACAACCCATGTAATGACCCCTGAATCATGTTCTATTGGAGCCACGTGACATGAAGTACAACTTTGGACAGTACATATATTTTGAATATTCCCCACTTACTAGGATGTTTGAGCAGGGGGTTTTAAATTCAGAAAACAAAGGTAAAGATGACATCATACCCATGCAGTATCTGTCATAAACCTGCCTCACTAGCGAACACAAACAATCTCTATTGTATGTTTAAGTCAAAAAGGTCCAAACTGAATCTACTCATCGCATGTCTCGCTCATGCGATAGGCTGCCACGTGGACGTTGCCACTTGTTATCCACATGAAAACGGCACTACCTGGCAGATGTTTTGAGAATACCCAACATGTTGTCAACATCGCTTACTTGAAGGTGATGTGTCTCCCTTGTCGATGTTCCCAGGTGCATGGTAGGCTTAATGCTCTTTCCATCCCCTCCTAATGTGTTGTGCCCCCTTGCATGGTTAGCGACTGTTGTCATCATAGATAGTCGGCCAACCGCCATGCGATGTGGACGTTCACCGTTGTCGTCCATAGGGGTCGTGACCGTAGAGCCATTGTTGATGCTTGCTCATGACAGTCATCATGTCTTGCCAATGTTGTCTGCTCATTGCAGCTGGACTCTGTCTCCTCGATGGCTCTCCTCCTCACGTTGACAACGAGTGTGTTTACCAAGTCCGTATGGTGGATACGATACGTATCCACCATACGTTGCATGGATAACATTGTTACACCCACTTTTGGCCATGATGGCCGCCAATTTCTGCGCCTTACCAGGCAACTACCTGGATGAGGACGACCACGATCTTCCCAAGGTCTTGGTCTCTCGTTACCACCCTGAGACCTCGGTCCTCTTCACAGAGTGGGAGGAGCACGAGTACAACTGTCGTGTCAGTGTCCCGGAGCGCATGGCCTCGTGCTCTCTAGAGCGCATTGACAAGGAAACGATGAAGATTGGAGGTAGTAAATGAGTCTGTCCGTTTTGTCATTATCATGCAGGTGGCTTCAACCCACTAACTGTGTACATATGGCGTCACAGCTGAAGGGTTTGGACCTCCCAAGATGTCGAAGTACGCTGTTTGCTTTCCACCAAGCACTGTATCTTGTTGACAAGGGTTTAGACGTAACTGTCTAACATTTTCCTACTTTTCCTGTGAACAGGGTTGTTTAAAGATGACACTCCACCACCCCCGCTGGAGAAAACCAGCAAAGGCGGATTTCCTGGGTGGCCAAGCCTTCCGCAACGTGGAGGCTTGTCATGAAGCTGTCTAAGATTTTGCTGTGGACTGCAGCATGCCGCTCTCCTGGTCTGGAGCGAGCCAATGCAATTTGAAGTTCGTTGCGGTCAGTGGAAGACTGCCGGCTGTGCATGGATGCTGAAGGCACGCTACGAGCGGAAGCACAACAACATCACATTCATTGAGGATGATGACGGGCACAAGTGCATCCCCAACACCAAGAACGATGACGAGGCATGTCGTACCCCATGGGTGCTGTGCCACATTGAGCAGAAGGTGAAGAAGAAGCCCTCAACCGACACCAAGACACTGTAGCAAATTATTGAGGCCTGTACAAGCAAGAAGGTGCACTACTTGGTTTTCTACAGAATAAAAAAGATGGCCTAGGAGAAGACATTGACATGGTCTCTGTTTCCACCGTACACTGCCGAGGTTCATATGAAGAGATTTGTTGTCAAATTTGTATTCGTCCCTTTAGCCACTGCCCTTGTGTAAAAATGGCTTGATATGGAATCTATGGCTTGCAGTTGAAGAGGGTGGACCTCTGGACAGTTACGTGCACGGAGCAATACAAGAATGATCTGGTCCATCGGGCCTTCATCGCACCCGAGGCCTGTCGAGAGGGTTGCAACCATGTCTGTCGCCTTGTCACCTTGGGCATAACTTTCCTAAAAAATGGCTTCAAACATGTCCAGCTGATTGCAAAGTATTGGGATGCCCACACCCACTTGGTTCCCTTGGTATGGGCGCTGTGCGGCCATGAAGACAAAGACAACTGGACATAGTTTATGTAGCGGGTGTCGCGGACCTATTCCATGGAAGGAGACCGTGGCACGGCTATCATCTTCGACCGTGATGGCTTGCTCCTAGCTACTGTGGCCCACGAGCTGCCTGGTGCAACGCACAATCTCTGTGTGTAGCACATCCGCGAGAACGTCAAGTCCAAGGCTGGTAAGGTTACAGGGTACCTGTTATGGACCCGCACGCACGCCTTCACCACCAAAGAGTTCAAGCGCACGCAGACCTAGCTGTCACGGGCATCGAAGCAGGGTTTGGACTACATCTTTGGCAGTAGTGGAGAACCGGGGATCTCATTGGACAAGTGGAGTAGAGTCTACTGTGGAGTGGCACGTGTGGACTTACGACGAGAAACACGGCAGAGTCCCTAAACGCCCGTATCCTGGACGTGATCTCTGCCCCTTCCACTCCTTTGTGCAGATGTATGTGTGGGTGCAGAAGTTTTTTGTAGAACCACACACCTTATACATTATTGCGAGACCACGCTCATCCAGCTCGCAGATGGTAAGATGAAAAACTACACATAACACGTACGAGAGTACAACATCATCCCAGCAGGACCACTCTCTGGGACCTTCTTGGGACCAAAAAGCCTCTCTGACCGTGAGGTGGAGTGCAACATGAGGAAGTGCAGCTGCAGCCAGTCAGCCTACTTCTTGATGTAGAAGTGAATTGGAAGATGTACATGGAAATACACCTTACGAGGTTGGTGTGGAAAAGGACCTATCGCCATCTCATGCAGGGGTTCAATATGCACAAGCTGTAGTACGATGAGAAAGGATGGGACCCGCCAAGCAAGAAGCGAGATGCTGGGCGGCCGAGGTCCAAGCACAAGGACTGCTATGAGCTTCGCAAGAGAGAGCGCATCTACAGCTACTGCAGACTGGCTGGACATCCGCCAAAGTAGTGTTAAAACCCTCCAGCCCTGTCACCAGCCAACCATCAACTCATGCTAGACAACTTACTACAAGACGTGGGATACACAGTGATTGTGGTCATGGCTGCATACCTCCAAAAGTAGGACGTGGCGGAGTTCCTGACTGAGGTTTTGTGCACGACGTTGAGATCGTGATAGACGGGCACAGATCGATAGCAAAAGCAACACCAATAACTGCTACATCAAGTTATGCAGCAGTAGATATCTCTGTAGCAGGTGATGCAGTAGCAAGAGCAGCTCCAACAGGTGATATAGTAGAACCAATATCTTTTGCAGTAGGTGATGCAGCAGACCCCGTGCTCTCTTCCCAAGTTGAAGACCCTGGGACTCCCGAAGCAGCAGCACAGAGCACTACAAATGATGGCTCGTCCTCCTCTGACTTATCAGAGGAGAACAAGGCCTCCAACTACATGACATCCGAGTCTGAAGAGTGGGGAAATGTAGACAACTCCTCCTCCTCAGCCTTGGTGTAAGGCAGATCCATTTACAGGAGAAGACCGTGGTCAGGCGGAGACCAAGGATTAGAGTGCACCGGCGGCAGGTCAGATCACATGACCTGTGTGGTGCAAAGATGAATGGAGATGTGATCAGTTGCAAGATAGCCAACCTCAACCTAGAGGAGATAGACGGAGAAAGGGCCACATTTCAAGTGGCCAATCCATGCACTGGTATGTGTGCGTCCCCCTTTGAAGAAGAGTTCCTTGATGCATATAAGGAGTTCAGTGAAGGGGCAGAGTGTTCTGCTTGTGAGGTCATATGTGATGTGCACGGCTTACACGTGACCTAACACCCCTGTTTTATTGGACTTGATGTATTCAATGATGTTCTCCACATGATTTCTACGCTGTTTCTAACTTCCACATGTCTGTGTTATTTCGTCAAATTCAATATCTGAACATCAGTCGTTAATGCTTCATAATCATCTTACCATCTCCAGACACATTCTGTCAATTGAAAGTGGAGTAGAGCAGTATGTAACTTTAACACATGGCTTTGTGCAATCTAACAACATGAGTGGTGCACACATAACAACATGTTTGTCCTTCACTAGACACAAATGCATGAATCAACATTCAGGGGCATGTAAAAGTGACACGGAACATTGTGGATATATCTTTAACAATTTGAGAAGTAAATTGTACTCATACCCACTTCTTTCTACACTAAGGGCTAGGAGGCTCTGTGTTTAGCCAAGGATCCCAGGGATCTGGAGTGTTTGGCGGATGCACAAAGGGCATGCGCCTGCCTAGGATCCACACCATGGTCTCCGGTTGAGGAGTAATTGATGTCCTTGATGGCATACCATTCCACGCAACCCAATCATCGAGTTCCACCTTTATGGCAGCCCATGCAGCTGCGGCTTCACGCGCTTGTAAAATAGGTAATGTTTGGAATGCTTGATATCTGTCCCATGCACGGGCTTAGTTCCATCGCTGCGGTCCATCCAGAACCTCATTCCTTTCGCCATTGGTAGCCATGTTTGTGTGTTGAACAAGCAGTAGCACTAGAGAGGCAATAGACCTTGACAGTCATTGTTAATGTGGTGCACGGTTCCTACTTGTGAAATCATGGACACTGCGAACCATTGCGTTTCAACTGTGAAATGTAAGTAAACGATCCGTTTGAGATCAGAAACGACACATCTGAGTGGAAGTACCTGGCAAGACACACCAGTCGCAGTAGTCGATGAACATACGACAACCGGTGCGCTCCCACTCTTGTACCATGGCTTCTCTGCAAACGTGAACGGAACATACGTTGGTCTTGGATCACTTGTTCAGCAAAAAAAATGTGGGTTCAAGAAATAAAGTTAGAGGTTGAGCTCGCAAACATGTCCTGCAAGATAAATGTGGGGGTAGTGGGTGATGTAGGCTCTGCGCTGATAGGAGGCGCTTGTGCATTGAACAGTTGAAAGAGGTGACAAGGCAATGGACCAATGGATGACAACAATAAGGATGTTTTTGACTCAGACTCAATGTATAGTATCATGGCAATGTCATCTGCCACATTGTCCTTGCAGAGTAGGAAATACATAGGGACATGTTTTAATGTTCTTGTGCTATGTTTGCGGGGGGTGGAAAATGAGTATGCAAAGTATTATACTTTTTCCAGTACTCAAAATTTCCACGACGGGCACCCGGAGTATTAGTTTTTAACGGTGACCCCCAGACGTATTATATGCTTTTGCTGGAAGTTATAGTCATTTTTCTACCAAAGTGGCCACCGTATTATTTTTCTTTGTACTTTTTGTATAGTGTAAATTAGTTGCGAGAAAAGTTGTTACATGGGAAGATTATCCTAGGTGTTATGCCGAGCGGAACGTAGGTGGTTCATGTTTTGCCAAGTGGAGCGAAGGTGGTCCAGAGGGATGAGGTGCGGGAGAAACAACAATCATAGGATTTGTGATGCATGTATAATTTTGATTAAATAGTAAGTGTACTTCTATGAGAGGTGTTGTGTGATTCGATCGAATGTGTACAAATGACGAGAATGGGAATTAGGCATATGTTGGCTCCTTGGTGCTCAAGCCGAGTGACGCGTGTGAGGTCGCACCATGAGTGGCTGCTTCAAGAAGCTCTGGCAAAAAGTCGGGGAGCTTTGAGAACATTGAGGCGCGTTTTTGTAAATATCTATTACCATAGGGAAGTCAAACAAACAATATCAAAACATCGATGTAGTTCATGACACTTCTCTCGACCATTATGGAAAGTGGTGGAAGTAGTCATAACCTTCTAGAACAGCAACCAGAGGCTGAGGCAGGTGGCCAAAATTCCCTTGTCCAATCGGTGAAAAAATCTTGAGGTGGTCATGTGGTGGGCCATGAATGTAAGAACATGAAGTTCCCACTCGCTTAGTTGAGGGACTCGTGTCCATCAGGAATGTAACACTTTCTCCACTTTTAGACGCGACATCCCGACGTGTTAGTACACATAGACCGGTGACAATAGTGGTAGCCGTCAATAAGGTGATTGCCGTCTCAGTGGTTGTAGTGGGGCTTCCAACCGTTGTGCGCAGTGTCGTAGCCATACCACGTGACGATGTACTCGGTCGTTTTTCCACAGAGTCAATGTCCGGGAATTTCTTCTATCACGTACTCTATATCCCTGTCAACTTGTACAAGAGGTGGTGGTGCAACGTTTTTGCCAGGGAAGTTCCTACTGAGGTCCCGGTAGTGCTTGAGCTTGCTAATGTGGAAAGGATGAATCACCATGCGGTCGGACAGGTGAAGTCGAGTGACGACAGGGGTTTGTGTTTTCTCGTTCTTAGACCATCGAAATCACCAGGGTTTGAGTTTTACAGATTCCTGTCATCGGATTTTGAGTTTTTTGAGCTGAGAAGGATGCAATTGCCAGCGCTGAACATGTCATTGCTGTGATGTTGGTCAGTTGCTTGCTTCCTGGTGCTTGTGTCTTGGCAAGGGTGTGCCATGTTTCCACTCAAATGCTTGAGAAGTCCTTGCGGTGGACTCAGCGGCGAGGATGTTCCTTTGGCTTTGTAATACAACACGTGTGGACGAAGTTTTCCGTACACCACTTTAAAAGGGAAATGGTGGGTTTGTATGCGAGTTTGGCGGTCGACAGCTTGGCTACCCAATCGGTGCCGTACGGCTCACATAATGCGCAGAGAAGTTGTTCAAGCATCTGATTGGTCCGCTTTGTTTTTTCGTGAGTTTGAGGATGGAACAACGTTGATAGCTGGATCAACTACCATAACACGTCATCAATTCGTGCCAGAAATGGCTAGTGAAGTGGCCATATGTGTCACCAATGATGGTGTGTCACACGTTGTGTAGTCGCACAATGTGGTTCAAAAATTGTTGCGTTGTTCCTTCTGTGGTGACGGTGGTCCTCGTAGGGATTAAGTGTGATATATTAGAAAATCTGTCAACCACGACAAGAATGGCGTCCCTCGGGAGTGGCGGATAGTCTCATTACAAAGTCCATACCGATGTTGGCCTACAGCTCTATTAGAACAGGTACCATCTAGAGTGGACTAAGTGGCCTCATGCGACAAGATTTTTGTCTCTCACAGGTATCGCACGATTTGCAAAAGGCTAACATGTCGGTCTGCATCTTGTCCCAAAAATAGTATTTTACCTGCTTCTTCTGGGTCTTGTCCTTGCCGAAATGTCTACCTGGACCTCTGTCGTGGTATTCCTCAAACATCATTCTTTGTAACTCCTTGTTTGATGGAACGACGACTTGGCGAGTGAATCACAGTTGCCAGTAGGTGTCGTCAACCAGAAGTTGGTCTTGTTATACCCACCAAACTCCTCATAACCTTCCACGAACAGCCTCAAAAGGTATGGGTCTCATTCGACGAGCGACGTGTTGATCTCGGCCATCAAATGTGACCGTCGGCTTACAGCATCCGCATGATTAGATCCAAGCCGGTCCTCGATGTCGTAGTCAAAGTTGGACCCAAGAAACTCTATTCATCAAGCCTGTCGACAGGTCAGATTTGGTTGAGTCGTGAGGTATTTTAAGGCGTTATGGTCGGTGCAAATGATGCATTATCTGTACTCTAGGTGGCACGGTCATGTCTTGAACATGTGCACGATAGCAATAATTTCTTCCTTAAGCAGTGTATAGTGTGGAGGAGAATGACTCTAATGGATCGATTAGATGTGTTTGTGGCCAAGATGTAGTCTACCATTGGATTTACCAATCATAATACCGGCGCTGTGGTCAGAGCATTTCTTAAAGAATTGAAAGCTTTCTTGTTGTTCGTTGCCTTCTTGTTCGTTGTCTCCACAATTCCACTCAGAGGTTTGTTTAGTGAGATTGGAGAGAGGCACTAACACTCAATTGTATTCCTTTATGAATGGACAGTAGATTGAGAAGGCCAGAAATAACTTGGATGTCCCAAAAATTTGTGAGCTTTGGCCAATGAGTGATTGCCTCCACCTTTTCCGAGTCCATGGTGATCCGCCCGTCATAGATGATGTGGCCCAAAAACTCAACAGAACTGCGACCAAAGTCACACTTTGAGAGTTTTCCAAAAACAAATCTCTTCATAAAACTTAAAAAACCTTCAAAGATGTCTATCGTACTCCTCCAGGGTGCGGTTGTTCACCAGGATGCGGTCGAGGTACACAATGATAAAGTTGTTGAGATATGGACGGAATATGTTGTTCATCACTGCTTTAAATGTTGATGGGGTATTCATGAGTTCAAATAACATGACCGTAAACTCGAAGTGCTCGTATCTCGTATGGAATGCTTTCTTTTTGGCGACCTTCTCAGATACATGGATCTGATGACAGCCGTTGCATACGCCAATTTCGTTGCACATTCTGGCTCTTCAGAGTTGGTCAAAAAGTTTGTCTATTCATGAAGAGGCAGCAGTTCATGACGGTGATGTGGCACAATGCTTTGTAGTCCACACACATCCGCATCTCTCCGGTTCTCTTTTTCACAAAAAGTACAGGTGCCAGGTATAGTGACATGGAAGGTCTGATGAACCCTTGACCAAGCATCCGAGGATGATCTTATGGTCGCTCATTGAAAAAGTTCTGATGACTGTTATTACATACGTTTATTATGTCCTCGCGACTCAAGCTCCCGGACTGACCAAAAAAAAAAAAATTGGGATGTGGCTACCACGGAAGTGTCCAGCGGCACACAGCGCTCAGCGCAGCATAGTTGGCGCATCACGTTCGACACATAGCCTCTGGCGGTCCATGCAACTCCCCGCACTGACCAGAGAGACTTGCGCTCCGACACCTACCTGTCTGGATGGTCGACATCAACCCAAGACTTCTCCCTAGGTTCCTAGGTTCCATGTTCCCTGAGAATGTTTGTGCGATGTGACTTTAAGTCTTTGTTCCTGTGTTTGCTTTCTCCGGAGCACTGATGAAGGCCTCGCGGCCAAAAACGATATGCTCACAAGATTTCTTTTCACCGGACCCTTTGCACCACCTTCTCTCCTACCTCCTCTCACCTATCACTGATCGGACTCTTGTCGTACCTTGCTGCTCTGAGATGCCTATTTCTATAACTGTTTAGCCTCCAAGAGCTTCGCAGTCTTGGACTCCTCCCCCATTCATCCTCCTCCTCCCACCCACCCTCCTCCCCACCCACACTTCCACCTCATCCTTCCATCGGCCCTCGTCGCTCCTCTCGTCATCAACCACTTCCTCGTGGTGGCGATCTTTGTCTCATTGAGGACCGCCGTGAGGAAGTCCTCTCGCTTACCACGACCCCCGCCAACTTTTCCCACTTGCTTCACCGCGGTCCTTTCCCCCCTGATTTTCACTACCTTCCTCTCTCCACCCTCACTGCCCCCTCTCCTTTCCGTCACCAGGACTCCCTCCCCTCCCATTTCAGCTCCCGCCACCTATGAGCAAGCTCTCCGTGGGCCCCATGCGACAGAGTGGGGCGCTGCCATGGACAACGAACTTACCAACTTTCCAACTACCGGCACTTACTCCGAAGTCACACGACCTCCCAATACCAATGTGGTTAAGGGCATGTGGATTTAACGTTTTAACGTCGCCCTCGGGAAACCTGTCGAGTTCAAGGCTCGGTATGTTGCCAAAGGCTTTTCTCAACGGCAAGGTTTCAACTTCTTCGACACCTATTACCAAACTTACCACCTTCTGCACCGTCCACATTGCCGCTACTCACGATATGGAGCTCCACTCCATGGATGTCTCCGCTGCTTTCCTTCAAGGTGATCTCCATGAGACCATCTTCATTGAACCTCCTAAGGGTCATCCCACCACCCTCTCTGATGCCATTTTGCGGCTCTATCGACCCATCAACAGCCTCAAGCAGTCATCCTGGGAGTGGCACTCGAAGCCTCGTTGTGCTCTCATCTCTCTCGGGTTTCAAGCTGCCCAGTCTGACGCAAGTGTCCTCATTCAGAATTCCTCCTTTGGTTGTTTCTTCCTTGCCTATGTTGACGACACGACTCTTGCATCCACTGACCTTGGAGAACTCCATGCACTCAAGAAAGCTCTCATGCAAGAGTTCACGATGATGGATCTTGGTGAACTCATCCACTACTTGGGCATGGAAGTTCGAAGGGACCGCCCAAATTGCACCATCACCTTCACCCAAGAATCATACAACAACTCTATTCTTCTCCGTTTTGGACACTTTCAATCCACTGGAGCCACAACTGCCCTCCCAAGTGACCACAGCCTCACAAACCCCTCCGTGCCCACCACCACACCCTCGTCTGATCCTTTTTTGGAGTTGGTTGATTATGTTATGTGTGGCATGGTTCGCACCCGCCCCGACCTTGATTACCCTCTCGGTATCCTCTCCTGCTTTTTCGGCGCCAGCCGTTTCTCCTCCGAACATTGGCGTGCAGCCAAGCGGGTCCTTTTCTACCTTAACTCCACCCAAAATCACGGACTCACTCTTGGCGGGTCCCCCGATATCTCCCTCGAGGGCTTCATCGATTCTTCTTGGGTTGACGGCCAATCTGATCACTGTTCTACTCAAGGCTATGGCTTTTGTCTTGGCTCTGGCCTCATCAGCTGGCGGTCTTCTCGCTCCTCTTCCATCTCTCTCTCTCGTCTTGTGAGGCGGAACTCTACGCCGGCACCATGGCTGCCCAGGAGGCCACCTGGCTGCGTACTCACCTTAGCGAGCTTGGTCATCCTCAACCTTAGTCCCGCTTATGGTGCGATAATGCTATTAGGATTTCCCACACCAAGGATCTGGTGTTCCACGCCCGTATCAAGCATATCGAACTCCGGTACTTCTACATTCGAGAGCAAGTGCAGGCTGGACACTTGGACATCCGCCATGTGTCATCCACAACAAACTTGGCGGATATATTCACCAAAGCCCTCTGCCGCGATGACCATCACCGTCTCGTTCTTCTCCTTAGGCTTTGACCTCCTCCGCTTCAAGGGGTGTCAACGTGAGCACCAAGATTCTAAGGGGTGTGTCAGTGAACTCTATGCCTCTTGCTTCTCACGTTGATTCCTGCTCCCCACCTCACAGGTTCAAATCCCCCCATAGGCATTACTCCACACCCCACCTCACCACTCTGTCCCTCCCTGGGCTACCACGCCTATTTGCTCCTCCCTTGGCTACCTCAGCCATTTCCCGCTAACTTAGCCTGTGCAATCTGGGCCACCTCATCTTCCCACCACCTCATCCTCTCACCATCTCACCACCTCACCTCAGTGCACGACAACACCTTCCCACCACCTCATCCTCCCACCATTTTACCACCTGACCTCACTCCACCACCTTACCTTCCCTACAGCTCACCTTCCTACCATGTTGCCTTTCCACCATCTCACGACCTCACCTCACTTCACCACCACACCTTCCCAACACCTCATCTTACAACCATTTAACCACCTCACCTCACACCACCACCTTGGCTTCCTTTGACGTTTAGCTACTTAGGCTAGAGGCAGCCCTTGTCAATCAACATTCATTCAGTCAAACACATTTATCCTACTGCCTCATGAATTTGTTTTCAAGTATATTTTTAGGGGTGTAACCGAATTCTATTTTCAAAACAATGTTTACTTTGCACACTATTACAACGAAACCGGGCGCATGTGTAACTATGATTTCGTTGGCACTGCCTATTTTCCTTGTGTGGGGAACAGGTATTCGCGGATTGTTTTCCCCTGGCTAACATTTGAACGGGTGAATGACACAAACGGCGATTGTAAATGGTAGTTGCGAGTAGTCTTGATTTCGTTGGTCGGTGGTCCATGGCTTGGCGAAAGCGGCATCGTGTCGCAACAAGAAAATCTACGGTCATGCGATGCGCCACATGACGTCGCCCTACCCTGTGAACCATGAATAGTCTGTCCACGTGGACAACAACCTAGTCATTTGCAACCAACCTAGTCACGATGTCTCGCCTAACCAGCTTCTTCACCAAGGTGTTTTGCGAGGAATATCGGCAAAACGTTGCACGTGCCCTCGCTGGGCCAAAGCCGGTTGTCCCACCCTGCTGTGGCCCCGGTTGTCCGCAGAAGACGCCGTCTGTTGTCCTTCCACTGTCTATGTCACCATCTACTGATGAGGTACCAGTGGATCCGTCAACTGAAAATGTGTCCGCGGACACGTCTATCCACGAGAGACTCCCAAAAAAGCACCAGCGTGTAATCCTGTCTGACGAATCCAACAACAACGAAGCCCCCCGCGCCAAAGTCGGAGCGCAAGCGGCCCAGGAAACTGGCGACATCATGGAAGAGGCAAGCGAGGGTGACCCGTCTTCATCAATGAAGACCAGCATGCAGCTGTTGTCGACCACATTGATGCCACCGTGCTGGCTGTTGTCTCTGCACAGGAGTTGCCTGAGCATGATGAGCAAGAAAAGCAGATTGCCGTGGCACTGTTGTCGGAGCTGGAGGCTGATGACGTGGACACCAGTGATGAAGCAGCTTTTGACGATGCAAAGGCAAGTTCCATGCCCCTGTATGCACCGCCCTCATCATCGTCATCTTCCTCTGCATGCTCAAACAGATGCAGGTTGTACATGGACTGGTTTGGCCTAGGAAATGTCCTGACCATCCATGCGGCTGTGATACGCCATGGCGGGTCTATCCACAACACCATTTCCTTCCTCCAATGCACCTACCGCACCCCATCTACTCCATCCATCTACGATTGCTGGCGGTGCACAACCAACCGAGCCACGTGTGCAGGACAGCCGTGGAACAAAGTCCTACTTCCACGAACACCCGGCACTGAGGGGTAAGGTGCTTCGCGCCTTGGAGGCACTGCGAGAAAAGGGGGTCTCACTAAGCAGCGCCATCATCAAAGAGAAGGTGCATGGCAGGAGCACGACGTTGATGAGCTGTGCGGAAAGCGGGTCCACAAGATCTTCAGCCTAAGCTCGTGCCGAAAGTTTGTCAGCGATGAGCTGAACTGAGCATGGCGCTGCGGCACGACGGCGTCCCAGAAGCTCCCCACAGACTAGGAGCTCCGAGCGCTCGCCATGCACAGACACGCCACCTTCTACATCGGGCTGTACAAGATTCTGGCCAGCTTGGTTATGAACGCCGACCACACTGGCATGCACCTCGTACCCGTGCCACGATACACCTATGCACCGAAAGGTGCAGAGGAGGTGAAGGTTTGCGGGAAAGAGGACAAAAGACAAGTGACGGTGCTAATGGCCTTGGCTATGGATGGAGAGGTTCTTCCCAGTCGTCTGGACAGGGAAGACCAAGGCCTGCCATCCATGCGGCCCCAACTCTGACGTGGCCATCAAGACCTCTAAGTGGCAGTTTACGCACTCACCCAACCACTGGGCAAGCATTGAAACAACAAAAGAATGGTTTTGCATGGTCCTCAAACCGTTTATTCATTCGCAAGTGTCAGGAGTACAACCTCGACCATACTTCTAACAAGCTGCTACTCATCCTTGACGCATGGCACCCCCAGGCATCGGACAGCTTCCGTGCTTGGGTGCATGAGCGCTTTCCCTTTGTGCAGCTGCTATACATCCCGCGGGTTGCACCACAAAGCTACAACCTGCTGACATCGCCCTGCAAAATCTTTCAAGGGGCAAATCACCAAGGGTTACTCGTCTTGGGTGGGAGAGCAGCTCAAAGATGCGACGCATGTCGACCTCGGCATGCGTCACATCAAAGATGCTACAGTTGGCTGGATGCTTCAGGTATGGGGTCACTTGCGTAGGAATCCACAGATTGTCCAAAATGCATGGCACCAGGGGAGATGGGACAAATGCTACAATGTAGAATTCCAGCGTGACGCTTCCAAGGACTTGCTGACTTACGTCGCTGAGTCTGACCAGCAGAAGTACGAGGACGAGGATCTTTTCGTAGGCTGATCCATGTACTGTCCATGAATAAAGAATTTTTTCAATGCACGTGTCCATCTCTCTCCCTCCCCAACTGATAATTCTCTCTCTCAGGACTTGTCTTTAACTGCTCTTGACTGCTGAATCACACACTCTGGTCGTGCGTTGTCGTGGCATTGTACAACACGGTTGCAGCCAGTTTGTCACGAAATCATGGAACAATGCAATTTTAACCCAAGTACACATTGAAAATAGCGAACACAACACATAGGCAAGTTCACCTCACAAATGACAGCACCCACAAAAAATTAGAAGTTTAAAAGCGTATTCAAGAAACTTTTCTAAATTTATGCGTGCACTCAAATGCATGAATTCAAACATAGATCGAGGTTTTTAATATCAAGTTCATCAGGAAGTAGGGTATTTTGTTCTACTTCCAGACAGGGATTTCCCCACATAATGTGGGTGTGAAACTGCCTACTACAGGGTCCTCTTCCCGACGATGCCATGTTGTACGAGCTGTGGTTTGACCATCGTACAGACCTCTATCTTGCTCGCGTTTGGGGGTTCCTAGCCTACAACTAGTACATCAAGGACCTGTGTGGGTCCAAAGTCTTACCTCGGGATCGCATGCGTGCCTTTGTATGCATTTTCCCGCGGTCGAAAACGTGACATTTTTGGAACCCGGCTCATCACCGCCTTGTCAAGTTTCGAGACACTCTCTTATTTGAGGCTCTCACCTACCACAATCTGTCCATCATTCTACTGCTAGCCACCAACCACGTTCCCACCTGTGTAGTGTCCCTGCGGATGGGGGAATCTAGACCTACGGATGGCTTATCCGAGCCTCCTCACTTGTGGTTTGGTCACCGGCTGATAACAATCTGGCCATTATGGCTGTCGGTCCAGTGGCCTCGTCGGCTCCTTTGGCACATGTGCTTCCATGCCAGTGCCAGTTTCTCATTGCACACCTGCTCCTGTGCCACTATCTTTCTCTTCTGGCACACTTACTCCCATGCTAGTGTCAGTCCCTTGTGGCACACCTCCCTCTCTTCCAGTGCCAGTCCTCTCTGGCACCCCTACTTTTTTGCCTATGCCGGTTTCCTCTGGCATATCTAGTCTCGTGCTTGTGGCAGTCTCCCCAGTCACACATGGTCCTATGTCTACACCTGCTTCCCCGGCGGGCAAGCCAACACCTATCCATGACTTTCTTGCATCCCCTCCCGTTCCTTGCAAGCTTGTATTCTTTGCAGCTGTGGACCAGCCGGTTTGCTGCGCAGCCAGAGATGGGCACCTTCGCTTCGGGCTACTCCTGTTAGCCTGTTGATTGTCTTAAACCACTGGCCTTGAGGGCTGAACGAAAAGCAGATTTGGCAACCAGACACCCCACTTGCAGTGTTTAGAATGGCCAGCTTTGCACAAAGGCCCTTGGGTGAGTTTCCAGGCAGACCACACTGGGATGCACTGAGCATACCCTTTCGGTAACGATTGATCTCGCGAGAGTTCTTGTCGCTTGCGATGTCACAGCCGACCTTGTCGTGCTCAAAGCGAGTCTAGAGGCGTGTGTCTTAGCAACCTAAAGCTCTCCCTAGACAACATTTGATCCAGGCAGGTTGAAGGAGGCACTCTTGGCTGAGGATGCAGAGTTGTGGCGTGCTTTTTGTGTGGATGATGTGAGAGCCATCCGTCAGTATGATGTCTATGAGCTTGTCGACCTCCCACCTAGGCAGAAAGCTATACGTGCCAAGTTTGTGTTTTGGAAGAAGGTGAAGCCTGATGGCACACTGGATTGCTAGAAGACTGGTTTGGCAGCCAAGGAGTTCGCACAGGTTTAGGGTGTGGATTTCACTCACACCTTCGCACCCGTTGGCCACATGACCGCCACCTGCGCTCTATTCGCGATAATTACTCACCACGGCTAGGAGCTGTACAAGATGGATGTGAACAACGCGTTCCTCCATGGCACCTTAGAGGAGGGTTCTACATGGTCCACCTTGTTTCGAGGACAATGACAAGGTCTTACGCTTTCGCAAGGTCTTTTACGGCATGAAAGAGTCACTTAGGTGCTTGAATCCGGAGATCACTGACATATTGACTTGTGCCAGTTACGTGCAGAGTGGCGCCAACCTGTCCCTCTTTCTCAGACAAACAGATGAGAGATTCATCACCATACTGGTCTACGTGAACGATCTCCTTATTGCATCTACTTCAACGGAGACCGTGAAGGAGGCCAAGCCAGTCCATTAGGCTGCCTACATGATGAAGAACCTTGGTCTTGCAACAGTTTTTTTCAAGATGGAGATCATGCATAGTCATCAGTGGCATAATCTCTTATGGCATCAAGAATGACAGTGGACGTGAACATGTGCTTGCATCTCATTGGCTTTCTGATGTACTTGGCTACGAGCACACAATCCAACATTACCTTTGCCATCAACCTCCTTGCTTATTTCTCACAATGTCCTAGGATGAGAGCCATTCTACGCGACTGTACGAGTGGTATGATATGTGGTTTCCACACCGTACATCGGTCTCTGCTTTTGACGACAATGTTTGGTGGTAGTGGATAGCTACACAACAGTGACTTGGCATGGAGCACTGATGGACGAAGCCAGACAAGCTACAAGTTTTGGCTCGGTGGTACTATGGTGTCGTGGTGCAGCGGCATGTAAGGCTGCATTGCACGTAGCTCATCAGCGGCTGAGTATGTTACACTCAGGGCTGGGGCTGCTAAGGCGGTATGGCTGCAGCGTTTGTTCTGTGAGATATGTGAGTTTGTGTCTTGCATCGTTCTTTGATGTTACAACCAGAGTGTTCTTGCCATAAAAGAGAAATCTGGTGTGCTTCATGTCCACACAAAGCATAGCATCAGGTTGTGCATGATCTTTTGGAGCAACATGTGATCTCCGTCATCTGTTCGGTGCCAACATGTGGCGGGCTGACTTCTTGACCAAGGCATTGGCGTGCGGGAAGTTCATGGAAGCCATTCGTCTTGTTCGCCCTTTGTCCGAGGGTGGCACAGAGTGGGGTATGTGCGTATCAACTGTTGAGCATCTCATTGCACACTTTAGTCAAACTAGGGGATTTGCGTGTTGAAAAAGAAAAACGAAGAGGCCATGGCTTCATGGTGATCAAGCAAAATACCCGTTTTCTAGATCGAGGAAAGATGCTCGTTGGTTTTTTTCCCCTCTTTTCTCCCAACACGCAAACCCCCCATTTTTGTCGGTTATGGTTGCAAGACACACAAATGACCTCTTGACTGTGCACACACTTGTTATCACTGCTAGGGACTAAATCAAAGTGAAGCTCAAGGCATACACATCATGGATCACGCACCATTGGCGTCTCAGCCAAGTGCAAGATTGGCACCTTCTGAAGGAATAGGGGAAACCTCTTGAATAACCTTTTGTGTAAGAGAGCACGCTGTACAAAACACAGTGTGACAGGCGATACTCTGAAACAAGTGTATATGTATTGTCTCACCATCGTGTGTGCAACTAGGTGTGCAAGTCCAACAAGCTGGTCAGAAAATAGGCAAACCCGGCTACAAGCTCCAAAACAACAGCAAGAGGGAACCCGACAGGCGTACGGGCTCCTTGTTTTCCGTATGACAAACCGAAAGAAGCGTCAGGTGCAAAAACAGAATCTGGACATAACTGAATAATGAATGCGCAAGGATAGTGCCACTGAGAAAATGGATCCTAGGAGGTGGTCAACGAGAAAATCCTGGAGAGCACGTGAGGGCGCGCCGGCGGGTGCTTGAACTGTCAAAGTAGCCGTCGAGTGTGCTGGCATACCGGCGAGTTGTGACGACAAGTCCAGAGGTCACCGTGACTCTCATACCAAAACCTTTAGCGTTACGTACGTTGAGTTGTACTTGAGATCATAATTGTTGTTTTCGACATAATGTGTTTAGGCCCCGGTTGCTAACACCTTGCTCTCTACTCACTCAACTAACCTAACTCTTTGCTCATTTCTTGAGCTTTCAAGTGTTGCTCCCGGCGCATCCATGGTGTTGTATGTGCACCCTACTATGTGTTGATTTTTGTGCATCTCTCATTGTGCTCTGTTGTGTCCTCCGAGCTTGTGTACATCAGTGTACAGATGATTGACGGCAAGACTTGACGCTGCTGGAGTGTCGTCCGGTGGAGCCGACACACGCTGAGGCCTACTCGCACTTGATTGGAGCCTCCTCTCTACGACGACGTGCTTAGCTCCATCGGCAGGCCTCCTCAGCGGTCGGGCCGCCGGCGGTCACTGCCACTGCAGATGCCATCTGCATGCGTCCATCGCTGGATATGACTGTACCATTGTGTCTGCAGCGTCATGCTCTCCCTAGGGTCCATGTCTCGTGTTGCATGGCAATGTTTGGCATCATGGACCATCGTAGGCACTACCTGGGTTCGGACAGCCATAACTATTTTCTGCTAATTTTCTAGCTGTTTCTGACCGCACGGCTGCGTTTGCAACATCACTATTATGGTATGGTCCAGTTTTCAGGCAAAACGGACGACGCCCGGGTTTTGGGCTGTCGGCCGTCTGCCAGAAAAGAGGTCTAGGTCTATTTTCTGATTGGCTGGTTAGCTGAGTAACAAGCTCTACAGAGCTGGGGGGGAGCTAGAACTTGGAGGGGTCTCCCATTGTTGCTCATTCTTCATTCCGAATCAGCCACTTTCAGTTTTCAACTATTTTCTGGCGCTAACACTGGCGCGCGCGGTTTTGAGCAACAAACCCAGAGCATCTAGACTTAGACTCTAGAGCGGCAGGTTGAGAGGGCAGCAACCATCGTGGAAGCCCGCACGCTGCATGAACAACGTTTCTGCCCCAACCTGCTGCCTAGCTTTTCCATTTTGGTATCAGAGCCAGAGCGTAGCAGCACCAGCAAAAAACTGGTGCACAGGTGCCAGACAACGCCGGTGGACCCCCATACGCGCCAGTGCAAGGGAAATGCTGCCGGATTTTTCCTGGCAGCATTGACCCGCCTTGTGGCGGTGTCAGATTTTTTCCCACGGCCACTTGGCCAGGGGAAATGCTACCGGATTTTTCCAGTAGCACTGACCCCCACGCGTGACGTAAGGAGGTGAGCGACAGGCCGCGTTTGACACCTGTGGACGACGACGAATGTGGGAACATCACCCAGGTGCAGTGACTGGTAACAGCGAGCAGCAGCGGCAGCCTGCAACAGCAGTAGCGGCAGGAAACAGCAGCGAACAGTGGCAGCAGAAGCCAGCAACAACTGCGTTCCGCAGCACCAGCTGGCGGCAGCAGCAACTCGTAGCAGCAACAACCCGCAGCAGCAAGCAGTAGTGGTGGCCAACAGCAATAGCTCACAGTAGTAGCAGCAGCAGCAGCGGCAGCGAGCAGCAATAGTAGTAGCGAGCAACAACAGCAGCAGGCTGCAACAGCCACAAAAAAAGCAGTAGCAGCAGCTTGCTACTACAGCAGTAGCAGCGAGCAGCAGTCGGCAGCAGCCAGCAGCAGTTGTTGCTACTCACAGCCCGCAGCTCGCCGCGAAGGACGAGTTGCAAGAAACAAGTCCGCTGCTCGCAACGAGTAGCAGACTACCCGTAGCAAGCAGCGAGCTCGCTGCTCGTAGCCCACTGCCCATAGCGAGTAGCGAAGCTCAGTGTAACAGACGAAAAAGAAAAAAAAGAAAAAAGGGGGCAAAAATAAATCCCCCATCCCACCAACAACTTTGCCGCGGCTGCAGCAGCCATAATAGACGCTTCAGCAGTCACAGCAGCCGCATTAGCACGCAGCAACAGCAGCAACAGTATTGTAACAGTATTGTAGCTACTATTGTAATAGCAGCTGTAGTCATAGCGGCAACAATAGCAGCAGCAGCAACAACAGCTACAGTAGCAGTAGTAACAGTAGTAGCAGTAGGAGCTGTTGTAGCTACGCATCAGGGACACCAGCAACGGTCGCTGCTGACATTAGCACTCCTCTGCTGACATCACTACTGACGTCATCAATACAAAGAAAAGGGGAGAAGGGAGGGAAAAAACCCTACACCAACAGCACTGCATATAACGCGGCAGCAGTTGCTGATGTCAACCGTTCTAGGCTGACGTCATTGCTGACATCAGCAACAAAAAAATCAAAACCCACCATGGCTAATAGCCCCAGTGGGGAGGGGTCCTCTTGTGTTGGGGGGACCCCCAACCCTCCTTTCTTGTTGTTGTTGTAGGAGCTGCAGGAGCACTAGCAATAGCAACAACAGCAACAGCAGTAGCAGCAGCAGCCACAGCAGCAGCAGCAGCCACAGCAGTAGCACCAGCCGCAGTAGCAGCAGCACCAGCAACAGCACCAAGAGTAGCAACAGCGGCGGTAGCAGCAACAGCAGTAGCGACAGCAGCAGCAGTAGCAGCCCACAAGCATAATCACCGGCGCCTCTGAACCCCTGGCCGCCATTAAGCAACAGCTCGCCGCCTTCACGCTACAGCTTGCAGTACTGCAGCCAATGACCTCACAGACTCATATGAGTGCATCACTACCTTTCATTCCTCCTGGGCACGCCAGCCCCGTTGTGTCCGCTGTGTCCGCTGCCACGCATTACCTGGCGCAGCAGCAGACTCAGCGCTAGCGGCAAAAAATGACCTTTGTCCTTGGTCCCAATCTGGGTGCCGACTGCAGGCAAACGGACTTTGAGATGCAGCCCCCGCCGCTTCAGGTCGGCGAGCAGTTTCGGAGCTGGGAGCTCAGCTTCCGCATCTGGGCGCAGGGTGAGGGCTTGTGGGCATACTATACCCTCCCGTACGACTCCACCAAGGTCGATCTGCTATATGACGTTGGTCGCGCCGTACGTGCCCTCGTCCCCGTTGCTCCTCCGGCTTCCCGCCTAGCCTTACAGCCCTTTCTCAGCGAATTCACCAAGGGCGACACCGCAGACCCATGACCTCACTCGTCCCCATCGCCTATCCAGCAAGGCTATGACCAGCCGTCTGTTGCGGGAGTTCAACTCCCTACACATGGAAGAGAACAAGACGGTCACGTCCTACTGGCAACGAGCTGAGGATATCCTCCGTCGCCTAGGCACTTCTACTCCACCCTCTCTGTCCGCGCTCCTCACCATCAAGCATGGCGCCACCAGTGCATACGCCAACGTTTTTGTGCACTACTCCCAGGATATCCTCTCCACCATGGCGGCCCAGGGCACCCTCATGCCCTGGGCATACGAGCTCTTCCTCAAGATTGAGGAAGCTCATATGGAGTCCCGCCTCCAGCGCACAGAGGCCCTCGCCTCCCCTACGATCGCTTCTGTGGCTGTCGCTTCCCCCGTAGTAGCTACCTCCACCAGCTCCTCGTCGCCGGGGAAGAAGAAGCGCCGGAGCAAGAAGGGCAAGGGTCAGCAGTAGCAGTATTAGTAGCAGTCAATTGGGTCTATCGGTGGTGGCTCGGTCTGCCACCACTGTGGCAAGTCAGGGCACAAGTGGTACACGTGCCTGCTACCGACGGACGAGGCGCGCGTCATTGCCACCATGCGTCGCCAGTGGGAGTGCCTGCTCGCCTCTTCCACCGTAGCTATCGCCGCCCCTGACGTCTCGACCCTATCCTGCAGCTTCACTCCTCCGACAACCACACCGGTCCCACAGACGCCAGCTCCGCAGCAGCATCATCCGCAACCATCAACTCCTCCGTTCCCTTCTTTGGTGCAACCTCATCCTATCCGGGCTCAGGCGCTGTCACTCCGTACTCATTCAGCAATCTCGGACCATCCACGCGTGAGTATCAGCTGGAGCAATTCATTGTGCTCCAGCTCGGCCTGCATTGCCCTCCCCCTAAAGGAAGTGCGAGTTGCGTCACCTCCTGCTTGTTCCCCTTGCCCTGCATGACTGAGACTGAGCTACGATCATGTCCTACTTCCTCGTCTGTCTCACCGTCTTCCATGATCTCCTCTGCCCCCCTCCATGATGACGTTGCGTGGCTTGATGATTGGCATTCTTGTTTCATGCCCCCTTTCACCGCGCCCGCGTCTCTTGTTTGCTGCCATGTGACTGTAAGTGATCTGGCGACTCCAGTCCAGAACCGTGCCGAGACCTGGATCATCAACTCCAGGGCCACGCATCACATGACGGCCTCTCGCGAGGCCTTTAGTTTGCTTGGTCCTGTTGGCGATGTATCCGGTGTCCGGACGGGCTCCGGACAGGTCTTACCTGTGCGCGGCGCCGGCGTCGTTCGTTTACGTGGTCCTGCCGGCGATGTCTTCTTCACTGATGTCCTCTTTGTCCCAGGTCTTGAGCTCAGCCTGCTGTCTGTTACTACCCTTGACCGCATGAGCATGGACGTTGTGGACTCGCGTGGTATTGGCACTATGTTGTTGCGTCCGTCCCGTCTTGTCGTTCTTCACGCCACCGCCCATGGCAACTTGTGGCAAGTCCCTCCTCTGTCCTCCCCTCCTTCCGTCCCCTCCGCGTTGACCGCCACAGGCCATGTGTTCGTCACAAGTACGCTCTCTCCGCAGTACATCCCCCTCTTCCATCGTCGCCTTTGCCACGTCCATTCTGCTTCAATCGATAGCGTGCTACACATCCAGCCGGCCAAGGGCCTCGACCCGGACACGTTCCCTTGGGCGTGCCCCACGGAGTGCATTGATTGCGCTCAAGGTAAGATGCACCGGTCCACATACCCTCAGTCCTCCTCCCGTGCATTTACCCCTCTAGACCTGGTCCATTCCGATGTCATAGATCCTCTCCCTACCGAGTCCGTCGGCAAGCGTGGACGATATGTCGACACCCTCACAGAAGACTACTCTCGCTACTGTTGCATCTTTTGCCTTCGGCAGAAGAGCGATGTTGCCTGTACCATTTAGGACTGGCTTGTCCTTACGGAGCACGGGTGTGGTCCATCTCTTTGCCGCTTTCGCTGCGATCGTGGTGGTGAGTGCATGGGCGAGACCACAAATTTTCTCGCCTCCCACGGTGTCTACCACGAGACGTCAGTGCCCTACACACCCGTTCAAAACGGGGTCTCCAAGCGGTGGAACTGCACTATGGCCGATGCCAATCGTACCATGCGGGTTGAGTCTGGTCTCTCCGATGGTTTCTACTTTGAATCCATGGCCTACATGACGTGGGTTTAGAGTCGGATTACCCACGGAACCCTTTCCCGCCAGTCCACGCCGTACCAGCACTGGTGTGGTCAACGAGCTGACCACCGTCCGGCTCGCGTCTGGGGCTGCGTGGCCATGATATGGCTGCCCGTCCCGCAGCAGGGCAGCAAGCTCGCCCCCCACAGACATCCTTACACCTTTCTCGGTGTCTTTCGTTAGTCCAAGGCCTGGCGCTTCTGGGATCCATCCCGGCACTGCATCGTCGAGTCCCGCGATGCCCTCTTTTTGAGGAGCTATTTCCCCACGATCTTATTGGCTCCGGCTCGTCTGTGTCCCTCCCGTCGCGTGGGGGAGTGGTGAGTCTGTCCTCCGTCCTACCGCTTCCGGGTGATACATTACTTAGTCCCAGTCTTGTCCGATGGCCCCTCCGGGCGAGCAGTCCCAGTCGTGCCTGCTGGCACCTCCACGCCATCAGCCCCGTCACGCCTACCGACCCCTTCAGGGTAGCAGCCCCAGTCGCCCTCGCTGGCCCCTCCGAGCCGGCAGCCCCAGTCGCGCCTACTAGCCCATCCGTGCCAGCAGCCCCAGTCGCGCCCTGTGGCCCCTTCAGGCCGGCAGCCCCAGTTGCGCCCGCTGGCCCCTTCGGTCAAGCAGCCCCAGTTGCGTCGGCTGGCCCCTCCGGGCTAGCAGGTCCAGTCGCACCTGCTGGCCCCTCCGGGCCAGCAGCCCCAGTCGCGTCCGCTGGTCCCTCCATGCCAGCAGCCCCATCTGCCTCCGTTAGCCCGTCGGACTCGATGTCATCTCCTGCCCTGCCGCACTACTTGTGAGGCCCACGCGGTAGCCTTCGACCCAGACCGTCAATGAGCGCGCAGACCACTGCACCGCGCCCTGTGGCGCCTCGACCACCTGTCGCTCCACGTGTCTCCTCCACTCCTACGTTCATGAGTGGGGACCTTGGCACTAAGGCCCTCGGCCTGACCTGTTCGGCCATCATTGTAGACCTTCACCCGAGCTCCGCACTGCGCTACGCCATGCTCCATCACGAGCATCGGGATGCCGTCGTGGCTGCACTCACGGGCATACCACCTGGAGCTCAAGATGCACATGCTCTCAGAGTCCACTCCATAGCATGCCCGGAGGACCCAACCACCCTACGCGAGGCTCGAGCCTCCCATGAGGCTGCACATTGGGATGCTGCTTGCGCCGACGAGCTCGCTGCTATCCGAGAGCACCCCATGTATGACCTTGTCAACCTCCCTCCAGGTCGGAAGGCCATCGGTGCCAAGTGGGTCTTCCGGCACAAATGGAAGCCGGACGAGTCCTTGGATAAGTACAAGGCTCGCCTCACAGCCAAGGGGTTCGCTCAGGTCCCCGGGGATGTTTACAACCAGATCTTTTCCCAAGTGGGTTGGCTCTCCACTAGCCGGGCGCTCTGCAGCCTGGTTGCCCAGCATGAGTGGGACCTGCATCAGATGGACGTGAGCAATGCTTTCCTCTATGGCTCGCTGGGGGGTGAGGAGCTCTACATGTTACCGCCCGTAGGCGTCGACGACGGCACTGGGAGAGTTTGGCGGCTGCGAAAGGCCCTCTATGGTGTGAAGTAGTCGCCTTGGTGCTGGAACCAGGAGATCTGTAGCACGCTCCTCCGCGGTGGCCTCTTGCGTAGCACTGCTGATCCCGGACTGTTTTTCAGCCCGTGAGGTCAGACCTTCACCGCTGTTCTGGTCTAAGTCGACGATCTCCTCATTGCGTCACCAGACATGGCTGCCATCCAGCGTGTCAAGGACTTGCAACACACCGCCTACCAAATGAAGGATCTCGAGTCCGCCCGAGTCTTCCTGGGCATGGAGCTCGAGCATGATCGCTCCCAGGGCATCCTACACGTCCACCAGGCTTCCTATGTGCAGACCTTGTCCACTCGCTTTGCAGAGAACCTACCCCTCGTGCCGAGCGCACCCTCACCCATGTCACCTGATGGTCAGGTGAAGCTCAAGAGTCCTGACCCAGCCGTTGTGGGGGAGCTAATTGACGTGACCACGTATCTACGAGTCATCCAGTCATTGATCCTGGCAACGACGACACGCCTAGACATCGCGTTCGCCGTCAACCTCCTGGCTCAGTTTTCTCAGGAGCCGCGTCACCTCCACTTTGAGGCTGCGATCCGAGTATTGCGCTATGTCTTCTGGACTCCTCGGTGAGGTTTCAAGTTCCGCCGCCAGCCGTATGTTGTCGCGGTGGGCTACATCGACAGTGACTTGGCCGACAATCCAGATGGTAAAAGTCGCACAGGCTGCATCTTTCTGATCGGCGGCACAGCTGTGTCCTGGCGTAATGGCAAACATGGGTATATTGTATGCAACACTGCTGAGGCTGAGTACGTGGCCCTTGGCTCAAGTGCATGTGAGAGTGTGTGGTTGCGTCGTCTGTTGTCCGAGTTGCGTCAGTCCGTTGCATCCATCATGTTGCATTGTGACAATGAGAGTGCCATGGCCATCACCGAAAATGACGGCGTGCATCATACACACACAAAGCACATCAACATTGAGTATCACTATGTGCGTTTGTTGTTGCATGAAGGAAGCATCAGCATTGTGTGGGTTGGGATAGCACGGCAGCTGGCTGACTTCTTAACCAAGGAACTCAAGCCTGACTTGTTCAAGAAGGCTGTGAATTCGGCCGGTGTGCATCCGTGAGTTGTCCCTTTTTGTCCTTGCGTGCATTTCTACCTGCCCTAAGGGAGTCGAACTGTTGACTGCGTATCTGCACGTCCATGTGCACTACGCCTGTGAGTCATGGGGGAGTGTTGGCTTTTGCGCATCTCTCATTGTGCACTGTTGTGTCCTCCCGGCTTGTGTACATCGGCGTGCTGATGACTGATGGCGAAACTCGACGCTGCTGGAGTGTCATCTGGTGGAGCCAACACACGCTGAGAATTGGAAGTATTTTAGGGCGTGCAGGCCCATGCAAAAATGAACATGAAGTCTGTATGTAAGTGTGATACAAGACGGCAAGAATTTGGCTAAGTCTGGAACGTTGAATATAAAAGAACAAGGAGAGAGTACAAATGAGCCCCTAGCAGGCTTATATAGGGGCACCGGCAGCTAGCCGCACCGGGCCCCGTCACCCCCGCTGATCCCCAAATGAGTCAGTGAGAAGAACACACTACGTACACCACAATAACAATCAACGGTGGTCTCCTCAATGCACCGGAACAGCTCTCCGAGTGCCCAAATCTCGACCACCGAGAAAATACGACCAGTGTTAAAAAATCTCAAAATCAGCGTCCAAACATCATGCACAACTTTCCGAACATCGGAAGTACAAATACAGCCACTGGGTCTCCTCGTGGCACCGGTACAAACCACCAGGTGCGCGAGTCCCAACCCACCGAGAAAACTCTCCTAGCTCTCGATAAGCCCACAGGGCTGCCGGAACGCATCGACCGCGTCTCGCCGGCACTGTTGCAAGTGCTAGAAAAGTCTTGGTATAGTCCAGAGGCCCGTCGTGTCGTCACGCCCTCCTCTACCATATACCGCCAACGTGGGTACATGGATAATGCATCAGCGTCAGTCGTGACGGGTGGAAGCCACACAAAGCAACACTCCCCCTGGCTGACATAGCTGTCCACGCGAGAGCAAATGAACGAAGGCACGGAACAACAATGTATGCCAAACCGGAGTCTGCACCTATCAACCACACACACACACTCATCTGTTACCCATCTAAGGTCTCCCTAGACACTGGCACATCCCACCAAGTGTCCGGGTCTCGACCATGAGAGGAGTGATGCACACGCACACAGACCAGTGTAATGCATATCATACACATGTCAGACGACAAAATGGTCTCCTCGTGACATTGGCGGTACCAATGCCTGGGTCTCCACCACTACGAGCAATCCAACAGGTGTCTGTGTGCCGACCACAATAGCATTATCAATCAACACATAGGATCATAGAGGTTCTCCTCGTAACGCGGGTGTACCTCACCACGTGTCCGGGTCTCGACCACTATGAGCAAGACACATGACCCCATGGTCTCCTTGTGACACTAGTGCAACCGACCTAGTGTCCGAGTCTCAACCAACAGAGTGCGGCTGTTGTATGCCCATAGTAGAGTATAGACCCCTCGCCATGCATCTCCCATAACGTCGCGTCACGTCGAGGTACACACAACACTCCCCCTAGGCACATGAACCTGGTGGCAATGTCCTCGACGAAGATTCTGATGCCGTAGCTGAATAGATCCTACGCAATGAATCATGTAATCTTTGCATCATATAGAGATAGCTCCCTCTGTCATGTACGAGTCGGCTCCCTCCCTCAAAGGCAAAGTGGTGTCTCCGGCTACAACTCCTCACGTCGCAACTCCATCACCTGTAGTGTACCAGTCCTCGTGTGACTGCCAAGGATCCCAACTCACAGTGTCTCCTCTATGCACTCTACCACCATGCATCTGTGTACGCCAGAGGAAAGGGAATGGACGAGCAGCACGTGAGCGTGGATGAAGTGGCGGAGCTGGCCTCCGAGGCGGGATAGGGCACCCTGAGGCACAGGTTTGTACGGCCAGTAGAAGAGGGCTGGAGCTACGAACCAGATCACCACTCATGGATAAAGGTGACGATGGAGCAGCTGAGTCGAGTGGATGAAGGTGCACGATGGCAGCCGCACAAGGAGGAGCTATGATGGAGTCGACAGGAGCAACGATGGAGGAAACTGAATGCACGCTCAGCTCTCCTATGGTAGTGTCTCTGTCCAATGTCTTATTCAGAGCTACTACAAGATCCTCCCTGAGTATGGGTGTGCCAGATGCTGGTGGCAGAAGGCTCGTGCCGATAGTAGTGATGCTCTCCTCCTCTAAGAATCACTCACACGCTGTAATCATGTCTCGTTGCAACATCACTACACGCTCTTGTAGGTCGGCGTAATCTGCTACAGACATGTGGAGGTGGCCCACGTCTGCCTCGCGTAGCATAAACTTTGCCTCACTAGATACTGCACATGCAGATTGCTGAACTCGTGAGTACAACTCTATCTGCATCTCTGCTGCTGAAGACGATGGAGCCGATGCTGCTGCATCCTCATGGGGATCAACCAAACTCACAATGTGATGAGACGCTGAAGCATCAGATGGAGCTGCAGGTGTCGCATCAACACCACAACTCGTGTCTATCATACAAGGAGTGAGGGGTCGCATGCAGAGAGAGAAGGAAAAGGAGGAGTTGTCAGAGTCCGTGGAGCATGTGGAAATGTTGTCCGTGCAGGTACTGCCACTCTCAACGTCGATGTGATGAGCAAGGTTACCAATAGGTGAACACGAGAGGCAGAAACTCAGCTCCTGTTGACGAGGTGACTCCATCCGCGTGTGCAGATCTGCTCCAGTGTCCTCAACTGCCGCTTGGATACTGGATACGGGTGTGTAGGACTCTAGCTCAACAATGCCCGTCAAGACAACCAGTAAGCGCAGCTGGCGCTCACGCACTGTCTCGCCGGGAAGGCTGGTCGCTACCACCTGCTTGACGATAGAGTGAGGACCACCATCTGACTCCGTCATGTATGTCGCTGCTCCGTCGTGTGTACGGCAACCCGGAGACTCAGGGAACATGGGTGACTCCTCACGCCGAAGCTGGTCCTCAGGTAGCGCAGATGACACGGTGAAGCCTACTGAGTCTGCTGAACCACATGTCCCAGTAACATCTCTCAGAACTGCTACTCTCAAGAATGCCTCAACCTCTAAAAGACCGGCCGACCGACTCTACTCATGCACTACAACCGCCGTCGGGCTGGAGTGAGTCGCGTGCGCTAACGCCCCTGAAAATCCATATGGGGCATCCTGATCTGCACTGGACTCCTGTGCCACCGCCAGGTCGCTACCGATCCGAGTCGCGAGCGGCACCACCAAGGCACGCGGGACCTGCACTCCTTCTGATGCAACCTTCTGCTGCAGAATGTTCGACTAATGCCCCAGCGTAGATGTCGACCTTGATAACATGCACGTCCTAAGTACTACTCCATCCGCCGGACTGGTGTGAGTCTGCTGCACACCATCCCCCAAAAGTCTAGTAGATGCATCCCGATCCGTATGAGATCCTGTGCCACCCTTGGGCCTCCACCGGTCGGAGCCGTGAGTAGCACCATCCAGGGACGCCGTGCCTGTGCTCCTCGTGATGTCACCTGCTGCTCTGGAAGATCTGGATCCAGCTCGGACGATGACAGGCAAGTCTCCACAATGAACGCCATGTCGGAATCAGACTCCATGCTATGTGCTATCACCATATCATCTGAGTCTGCTTGAGCGGATGCTCGGGCAGCACGGCTTGGCACGAGTGCGGATCCTATCGCTACGGTCACAACAAGCAATATGCGGTGACCACACTTCCCCTCGACAAGTACCGCAACGGAAGCCGAGGAGGTGGAGGGTGTATCAAAACCGGGGCTAGTACAGCGTGCGGAGCACTGACGCTGATGCCACGGGGACACACGATTGGAACGACTGCATGAAGATATGTCATCGCAAAATGGCGTCATCGTCGCAGGAGAGTGGAGGATTGAGAGGATGGTGAAAGCTTGGGACAGGCCGACAAGTGAAGCTGAAGGGACACCATCAAATGAGGAAGAAAGAGAGGATGAAGGAGATGTGGTCGAAGAGGCCGTCGACAAACTAGTAGCAGAAGCACGCTCAGTGACGATGAGGTCACAAAGCGCTACACAATCTGCCGCAGACCGTGGATCTCGGCAAATATGCTCGCCAGAGGTCCAGCTAGGGGCTCTACAACGCAGGCTCGGAGGAGGATGAAGCCAAGGTGGATGCCAGCCGCGAGGGCGCGTCCAGTAGCGAAACCAACCATGACGTCCATCACCATAGTAGTAGCAGGCGAAGGCGCAGGGGGCCTGCTCAAATGTCTGCGCACTCATCTCGTGCGTTGGACGATACATAGGTGCCGACGGTACCTACTCCCGGTGGTAAACACCAAGCCGCGGGAGAGGATGAGGCCACTAGGTACTGTCACTCCTGGAGGTCACGACATCGCGGTCAGCAAACGTGACCAGACGGGACGAGCTGCATTACCTCAGCACGCCCGGAGACTAGAGTCTGACTAGCTACGGCTACTAATGTTGCTGCCACTAATAGAGCGAAGACTGCTCCAAGAAGAGAAGGGGTGGAGGCTGCAAGTGTGGCTGCTGCTCAAAGCGGTAGACGACCCAGACCTCGGAGATGGAAAGAATCGAATCCGCCGTCAATTCTACGGAGTGAACTGCGCGCACCAATCCACGAGCCCCAGGGAGACGTCGATCCAAGACACGTCTCGAAGAAGAGATCACCGTCGACAACACAATCAGATGTCGGCTGGGAATGCAGAATAGGAAGTGCTGTAACAACTGCTCTACACCAAGCAGTCGTCGCCATTGGACCGCCACATCCGCTGCTACTACGGAAGCTGTTGTTGCTGCTCAGGCTGGTACTACTATTGGTGGCGGTGAGATGCCGGGTTATGCTATGGCCCCGCACGATGGATTGAATCTGTCTTTCCCCTCCTTTTTTTTTCTATTCACCACCCGCTCTCGGGTGCACCCCCTCCATATTTTTTTTTCAGTCGTACCCCTTGTTCTTGATTGCCACAAAGTTGGGGCAATTAAGAAAATAGGGGGATTGGGGGGGTGTCCGGCTTGTCCGGCCCTCCCTCCCATTCACTGCTCGCTCACTTGCTCGCTGAGCCAGCCAGTGAGCGAGCGAGTGGCAGATGTAGGGGGTGGGGGTCCGCCCCTCTCTGCCGTCGGCCCCTTTGTCGGTCGGCCGACGAGGCCGACGGGCCCCTCCGAGGGGCCCATCGGAGAGGCTTGACGGCGCCCTCCGAGGGCCCCCTCGAGGAGAGGAGAGGGGGGCGAACGGGGCCGACAGGCCCCCTCGGAGAGGCCCCCCTGATGGGGGTCGAGGGGGTCCATCCAAGGGGGCGGGGGTCCTCAAAGGAGGGTTGCGAGGCCCTCCTGCAGCAGCAGCTGCAGTAGCGGGTGCAGCTGCTGCGATTGCTGCTGTTGCTGCTGCTTCGGCCGCTGTTGCTGCTGCTGCTGCTACTCTGTGAAGCAGCAGCAGCTGCTGCTGCTTGATGCTGCTGCCACTACTGCTGCTGCTGCTTCCGTTGCTGCTGCTACTCCTGCTAAACTGGGTTGCATCCACTGTTGCTGCTTGATGCTGCCGCAGCTGCCGCTTGCTGCTGCCGCCGCTGTTGCTTGCTGTTGCACGCTACTGCTACTGCCGCCGCTGCTGCAGTTGCTGCTACTGCTGTTATGTAAGACTGCTGCGAATGCTAGTGCTGGTCGTTGCTGTTGCTGCTACCGCCGCTACTGCTGTTGCTGTGAGCGACAGCTCTGTCGCCACTGCTCCTGTTGCGTTGCACTGCAGCTGCCGCGGCTACCACGTCCCCTGCTGCTCCTGTTGTTGCCGCAGTCCCTAATGCTGCTGTGCGCCGCTCACCGCCCCTATGGCATTCACGTGCAGTCCTTTCGCGCTCCCTCACGTTGTTGCCAGTGTGGCGCCACATGACGCGTTCTCTTTGCGTTCTGCCCACTACTGTTGCTTCTGCTGCTCACATGCCCCCATATGCTTTGATACCAAATTGGAAGTATTTAAGGACGTGCAAGCCCATGCAAAAACGAACATGAGCTCTGTGTGTGAATGCGATGCAAGACGGCAAGAATTTGGCTAAGTCTGGAACGTTGACTATAAAAGAACAAGGAGAGTACAAATGAGCCCCTAGCGGGCTTATGTAGGGGCACCGGCACATAGCCGCACTGGGCCCCGTCACCCCCACTGAACCCAAACGAGTCAGCGGGAAGAACACACTACGTACACCACGATAAAAATCAACGGTGGTCTCCTCGAGGCACCGCAACGGCTCTCCGAGTGCCCGGGTCTCGACCATCGAGAAAATACCAACAGTGCTAAAAAATCTCGGAATCAGCGTCTAGACATCACGCACAGCTTTCCGAACATCGGAAGCACAAATACAGCCACTGGGTCTCCTCATCGCACCGGTACAATCCACAGGGTGTGCGAGTCTCAACCCACCAAGAAAACTCTCTTAGCTCGCGACAAGCCTACAGGGCTGCCGGAACGCATTGACCGCGTCTCGCCGGCGCTGTCGTAGGTGCTGGAGAAGTCTCGGTACAGTCTAGAGGCCGGTCGTGTCGTCACGCCCTCCTCTACGATATACCGCCAACGTGGGTATATGGATCACCGTCAGTCGTGACGTGTGGAAGCCACACAAACCAACACTGAGGCCTACTCGCACTTGACTGGAGCCTCCTCTCTGCAGCGACGTGCTCAGCTCCATCAGCAGGCCTCCTAGGCGGTCGGGCCGTCGGCGGTCACTGCCACCGCAGATGCTATCTGCACGCGTCCAACGCTGGATCTCACTGTAACATTGTGTCTGCAGCGTCATGCCCTGCCTAGGGTCTATGTCTAGTGTTGCGTGGCACTGTTTGGCATCACGGACCATCGTACGCACTGTATGGGTTAGGGCAGCCATAACTCTTCGTTGCTATTTTTCTAGTTGTTTCTGACCGCATGGCTGCGTACGCAAAGTTGGCATTATGGTATGGTCTAGTTTTGAGGCAAAACGGACGATGCCCGGGTTTTGGGCTGTCGGTCGTCTGGCAGTGCTCATCGAGAAAACACTGCCTGCCTGAAAACAAGTCTAGGTCTATGTTTTGATCGGTTGGTTAGCTGAGTAACAAGTTCTAGAGAGTTGGGGGGGGGGGGGGGGGGGGG
>SZWC01003110.1:161699-194272 GCA_023375785.1 Penium margaritaceum | reverse complement strand
TGGCATTGGGAACGACGCAACGGGGGAACGTCTCATGAAAATCTTTTAGAGCACTGCAATCGTCGTTCAGTGGTTCGTCCGATGATGAGGAGTGAATGGAGGACCAAAGCGTCAAGCTGAATCTACGTGGTGAAGACTGAAGAAGACGCGGGTACGGGGCCACCCTCGGGATGCCAGTGACGGTGAGGCAGCCGAGGGACGAGAGGACATGGGTGGTGAGAGGGGGCTCAGCATTGCCCAACACACGAAAGCGTGAGAAGACGCAGAAGCAAGATTCCTCGGCGAACGTCGACCTGCAGGCCTCGAGCAGCTCGAGTCAACCGCATCATCGGCTCGCCATGCCCAACGGCGTGGTGGCGACAACAGTGGCTAGTGGCGATGTGAAGACAGCCCGGGAGCTCTACGCCGTAGAGGGGCACCGCCGGCTCCCAGCAGCAGTTCGGTCCGCTGTCACAAGCGGCCATGTCGTTGCTGGGAAAGTCCAACTCGGTAGCGACATTGCCATCTGTCGGACTGTGACAGTCCGAGCTACCGGGGGCTTGGGCGGTGGTCAAGGCGAGAGGCAAGCAGGCAGGAGCAGGGATAGCTATTCACAGGAGGCTGTTTCGAGGGAGCGAGAAAACAATTAACTGTCAGTACATCCATTGCGTTTTAGGGAGGAGCTTGCACCCGCTCCACCTGGGCGCAGCAGTTGCGCACAGCTCAGCGCAGTCGCCGAATGTTTTTGCGAAAGAGGGATTGGGAGAGGGAGTGGGGAGGGAGGGCGACTGCCGCGTCAGCCACAGCAAGCTGCCAACGGGCCTAGGGATCTCCGTTTCGCGGAACTCGCTAGCGCAATTCGCCGACGATGTTCGAGTTCCAGCGACGGCTCCTCCATCGTAGTGGTCCACGATCTTCGACTCGCCGTGATCGTCGCGGACAGGCGATAAAGGTCTCAACGAAAGGAGAGGACGGCCACGATTGGTTTCTCTCGCTGCAATAGGCTTTGACTCCGCTGACCCCACCAGCAGCGACCTCCTGAATGTGGTCCTGGCGTACCGTGATCTAACTTGTCGAGAAACCGCCTTTTGCCACGGGGGTTCACCACTATACCCAAATATTTCTGGGAAGATACGTCATACCCACAAGTTATAAACATTGACCCCAAAGGATGTTATGCCGAACGGAGCGTAGATGGTGAACAGGTGGAAGTTTTGATGCAGAACGCGATTCAGAATTCGAGACACTTGAGAAATTTATAATTAGCGATAAGTGTACTTTGATGACAAGTGTGAAAATGATTGAACATATATACATACAAATGTCGAGTTACAAATGAGGCATAATCGGAGTCTTTGGGTTGGTTTTCCAGCGATGCATGAAGATTCACATGGTGAGTGGTCGGATTCGAGAAGGTCCGCCAAGAAATCGGGGGACTTCGAGAATCGACGGTGAAGATGCGAGATGCATCATTATAAATCCAAGTTCGTCTCACTACATCGAGAAGTCGTCCAAAAGGTCGTGATAATTTTTTTTTGGATTCGCGAGAGTGGTCGAAGTTGTCAGTAAGAGACAGCTTCCTAGCTTTGCTGTCGCTGGCGTGGCAGTACAAGCCGACCAGCTAACTCACGAGCACATACAAGTGGAGGTGAGAACAGCAAGTGGTGGGCTAGGGACACAAGTACAAGTGTCAGAAGCTGCAAATGTCAAATTGTGTAGAGAGAGATGACAACTGAGGTCTGGGCAACCTAAATAGCCTCACGGACCTAGTGCACACACATGCGGCGCACGAGGGCACTATTTTCTAGCAGGACAAAACAGTGGCAAGAACACAGTTTCGGCCATAGTTCCCTGTAGACACGTCAGAACGACGAGCCGTTTGAACCTGAACGGCCGCATCAACGAGATCTACGTCTTGATAGGCTGCACACCTACGTGCTGTGACACAGCACGAATGTAAAAAAAACGGAAGTCTTCTGATGACTCGCAAGTACAGGGTCACATCGACTGGCTCCCCCAGGTCAGTTGGGTCATCCACCTTCAGGGCGGCCTGCCCCTCAGGGGTCATGGGCGTGGAGGCCGTGCGGACGGCAGCAAGGAGGTCGGCAAAGCGCTCCCCCACAGTCTCTGCGTAGCGTCCCTGATGGACACGGAGTGTGCGGCGGACACGGTCACGCACGATCTCCATCCCCCNTACGTGCTGTGACACAGCACGAATGTAAAAAAAACGGAAGTCTTCTGATGACTCGCAAGTACAGGGTCACATCGACTGGCTCCCCCAGGTCAGTTGGGTCATCCACCTTCAGGGCGGCCTGCCCCTCAGGGGTCATGGGCGTGGAGGCCGTGCGGACGGCAGCAAGGAGGTCGGCAAAGCGCTCCCCCACAGTCTCTGCGTAGCGTCCCTGATGGACACGGAGTGTGCGGCGGACACGGTCACGCACGATCTCCATCCCCCAAAAAACATAGGCCTCACCAAGATCTTTCATCTTGTAGGCCAAGGAAAGAACGGCCTTGGCAGCGTTCACTGCTCTCAGGTCAGGCGAGGCGTATGCCCTGGCTACACGCAGTGCGCCAGTGGTCTTGCTCGTGACGCCGCTGATTCCATGGTGATGATTCCATGGTGACGAGGTCGCGGAAGGCGAGATGCTCGAAGAAGAGAGCGTCACGGGACTCCACGATGCAGCGTCGCTCAGGGTCCCAGAACCGCCAGGCCTTCGACCGCGGGACGACGCCAACGAAGGCGCAGATGCGGCCCCGAGGGGAGAGCTTCCTCCTCTGCTGCTCCGGTGTGAACCAGATGCAGGCAAGGGCGCTCCAGACACGGGCCAGGCGCAGGTCCGCGCGACGCCCGTACCACAGCTTGTAGGACGTGCGGTGACTTGGGAGGGGGCCGTGGGGAATGCGGTTCCAGACCCAGGTCATGTACGCCATGCCCTCGAAGGCAAAGGCCTCAGGTATGGCGCTGTCCGCGCGCATGGCACGGACTGCATCCTATATGGTGCGGTTCCAGCGCTCGGAGACACCGTTCTACTGGGCGTGGTGGGGGCGGAGAGGTCGTTGAAGACGCCAAGCTCGCTGAAGGAGCGGGCCCTGTCACCGAGGTACTCGCCGCCGCGGTTCGAGCGAAAGGTCTGAAGGCGGTGGGGAGACTGGAGCTCAGCCATGACCAGCCAGATGCGGACGGCAACGGAGGCATCGCTCTTCTATCGCAGACTGTAGACCCAGCACATTCGCGTGAAGTCATCAGTCAATGTCAGGACGTAGCGACCGCGATCCTCCTAAAACTCGACAGGGAGCGGACCCATGAGGTCGGAGTGGACAAGCTCCAAGGGCCGACGGGTCCTGGAGACAAACGCAGGATAGGTGGACCGGTGCATTTTTCCTTCAGCACAGGCCAGGCAGTCGGTCGTGGGCAGCGCCTCGAAGGACGCCGCATCAAGACCAAGAGCAAGCTGAGTGCGTATCAGTCTGTCGACTGTCCCCAGGTGCACATGACAGAGGCGTTGATGCAGGAGACGATGATGCTCGGGGGACAGAGCACCAGCGATAAAAACACGGGCAATGGGAAATGGAGGCAAAGAGGGTGCACTCGCACAGGACCCAGAGATGTGATACAAATCATCGACGACCGTCCCACTGAGGACGGTCTCCTCGGTGTCATGCACAAAGATGCGAGCATCAGCAGCGGTGTGCGTGACACCCAGGCCCATCTTGGTGCAAGCACGGACAGACATCAGACTGCGTTCCAGATCAGGGACAAAGAGGACGTCGGTGATGTATACGGGACCAGCGGGTCCAGTGAAATGCACAACCCCAACACCCTGGACAAGGACCTCATGGCCAGCTACAGTGCGAACAGAGCGAACAGTGCCAACAGGGTTCAGGACGACGAAGGCGTCACAACGACACGTCATGTGGTGGATGGTGCCAAAGTCAACGACCCAGGTGGCGTCGGTGACACGCGTACAAGGGGCAACGTGGCACTCGGCAACGGAACAAGGCGCGGCGGCAGGACGCTCAGCGGCGGACACGACAAGGCGACTAGTGGAGCACACATGAGAATCGTACAGCCAAGACACATCATTGGGTCCATCACGCACACACGGCTGGGCGTGGGGACCACTACAGGAATCATCATGCAACAACACAGAGAGTCCATAGGCAGTAGGACCCCTCGACTCGGTCAACTCACTCGCACCTCCTTGAGATGAGCGCAGGGCGAGAAGCTGGTACAGCTCGGCGATCATCCTGTCGCGTTCTGCGAGCGCCTGGTCGCGGGCATCCGCGGGGGAGCCTGCTATGGCGGCGGACTCCTCTGGGACGGCTGCGGTAGTGACGGCCGAGCGAGCGGTCGCACCAGACGTCTAGTGCATGCGTGCCTCGTGCACGTGGTGCAGTCCACAGGTGACCTTGGCCTAGTCCAACGGGCGGCCTGTCAGACGAGTGCAGTCGGGATAGCGGTGGTCACCTCCACAGTTGAAGCACACGAGCCGGCGGCCCGTTGTGTTTCCGGATCTACTGCTGCCGCGGCTGTTGCCGCTGCTACTGCTACTGCTACGGCTGACACTACTGGTGTTGGTGCCGCTACTGGTCCCGCCGCTGGAACCACCACCTGATGATTTGTGGCCCTTCCTTCCCTGATCTGGGGTTGCTGTAGCTGTAGACAGCGGGGAAGGGGATGCGGCGACAACTGCAGCTGAAGCGGTGCTGCGGCAAGCGCGGTTCGCGGCGTCCATGCCGACGACCTCTAGGAAGTCAATGGTGGCCCAGCACAGCAGGGTCCCGTCACTCGCCATGTCGCGAAGCACAGTCTGGTCGAAGTTGCTGAAGACGTGCGCGTAGTCGGGGTGAATGCCGTAGAGGATGATCTGGAGTGCGGAGTACTGCGCAGGGGCATCGTCTCCCAGCTCCTCGTACAGCTGGATTGCCCGATGCCAGTAGTCAGCTGCAGACCCCTGAGCAGTCTGGCAGTGGGAGTTAAAGTCGGCGAGGCGCTGGGACGTCAGGGCCAGGGTGGCGCCCTCAAAAAGGGTGACAGCCAGTGCCTAGGCCTTGCGAGGGTTAGCTCCTGAGCCGGTAAGCGGATTGCCAAGGAACCGACTGAAGTCCTCGGTGAAGTCTGGGGCGGCCTTCATCAGACCGGAGGCGGCGCGGACCGCCATCTGCGTCTGGGCGGGGTCAGACGCCTGGTAGGGGGTGAGGTAGTAGGCGAGGACTACCTCGCTCATGGCCCACATACGAAAGCGCGGCTCCCAAGATTTGTAGTCGTTCCTGACCCAGAAGATGGGAGGGTCTGACTCAAACCACTTGGGTGGCTTGACCGTCGGTAGAGCGACGGCTGAAGCCATCGCTTGACCGGGCATAGAGGAGGAAACCCCCTTGTCGAGGCGAGCCCGCAGAGCCAGCTCCTCAAAGCTCAGAGGGCAGCGAGACGAGCTCAAGCTAGCGTCGGCGCTGGAACTCGTGCCCTGGAGGGCGGCACTGGCCTCGCGCGCTCTACGGCGTGCCTCCACGCGGATGAGGTGTGCTCGCAGCAGCTTCTCCTCACCCTCCTCGCCAGAGTCGGAGAGGGTCTCCGTAACCTCATCTGCATTGCTACCGAGAGCGAGGTGATCCTCGCTTGGGTCTGCTGATGGTTGCTGCTGTTGTTGCTAGGCCTGCTGCTGCTGAGGTAGTAGGCCTCTGATCAGATCCTACAGTTCATCGACCTGCTTCGTCAGAGCATTGCGACTCTCCGCCTGTAGGTCAACCAACGCGCGCACTTGGCGTGCCAATGTCGTCGGGCTCGGCGGCCGCTGCTGCTGTTGCTGTTGTGACGGCTGCTACTATCGCTGCTGATGCTGCTGTTGCTCCTATTGCTGTAGAGGCTGCTGCTACTGCTGCTGTTGCTGTTGCTGCTGTTGCTGTTGCTGTTGCTGCTGGTGCTGCTGATGCAGCTGCCGCTGTGGTGATGATGGCGGTGCCCGGAGTTGGCCGCTGATGGAGCTGCCTTTGGCAGCTGTGTCGGTGGTGGCGTTGGCGGGGGTTTGCTTTTGCATGACGACCGGTTGCTTCCTCCTTCTCTTTCTTTTTTTTGTGTTACTGCCGCGGAACGCTACCGCGGAATGCCTCCGCAGAACTCCTCCGCGGAACGTCTCCGCGGGCCCCCTCCACGGTACGCCTCACCGCGGAAGCTCACCGCGGATTATTGAGGGTTATCTCGAGCTGAGCGCAGTTGCGTTGACGCGGAGCACATCGCGGTGACACGAATAGCCACCGCGGTCGCACTGGTATGGAACGCAGCAGAGTGCCTCGAGCTGTCGGGGCACCCTGTCAATGCGTTCCGCGACCACCGCACGGATGCCGCCACTGGCGACCGGTGGATCGCCGCGGAACGGGCGCGGACTCGCGGCCGTCCCAGCACAGTGGGACACCGCCGTTGTTGTTCTAGGACCGGAGTGGCTGCGGCAGAATGCTGCGGATCAGTGGAACACCGCAGAGCTGCCGCGGTACCGTCACCGCGGAATGACGGCTTCGGAACACGACGTGCTACGGCGGTAGATCCGCGTCACTGTCGGCGGGTTCCGTTGTGGTCGCGGAGCTGCCGCGTCCGCTGCGGAGGCCTCGTCACCGCGGAACACCGCGGAGTTTCCGTGGAACGGCTATTGCTGTCGCAAAGTGGCCGCGAAACTTACGCGGATATATTAAAAAATGGTGGGAATGGTGGTGGGTCCTCCCAGGACCTCTCGCCAAGACAGGGGGCGCTATTGCTACTGCTACTCAAGGCAACGGCTGCGGTCGCTCACTGCCACTACGGTCGCTGCGTCTCTGTTACGCAGCTGTACGAGCACTGGCTCGCTGCTCTGATACCATGAGAGACAACTTCCTAGCTTTGCTGTCGCTGGCGTGGCAGTACAAGTCGACCAGCTAACTCACGAGCACATACGAGTGGAGGTGAGAACAGCAAGGGGTGGGCTAGGGATACAAGTACAAGTGTCAGAAGCTGTAAATGTCAAATTGTGCAGAGAGAGATGACAACTGAGGTCTGGGCAACCTAAATAGCATCACAGACCTAGTGCACACACACGCGGCGCACAAGGGCAATTTTTTCTAGCAGGACGAAAATAGTGGCAAAAACACAGTATGGCCATAGTTCCCTGCAGACACGTCAGAATGACGAGCCGTTTGAACTAGAACGGCCGCATCAATGAGATCTACGTCTTGATAGGCTGCACGCCTACGTGCTGTGACACAACACGAATATAAAAAATACGGAAGTCTTCTGGGCGCCCGTCACCGCCGGCCGCCAACCTTCTGCCACAGTCGCCAGTCTCAGGGATCTGCACGTGAATGGACATGAGCCGAGGGGTCACCGTAAGCTATGTACAACACACAGAACAACAGTCAGAAGGTTCGGGAAGATTCACTAAGGGCAAGGGCACTTTGCCCGTTTGCCCTCCACCGTTGGAGTGAATATCAAGGTCTCGCGCCGCGATGGGCTGTTTGTGTACTAACAGAAATGCCCACTCGGAAAGATTAGGGACTTGTGTACGTTTGTTACGTAACACTTCCCCCCTTTTAGCCACAACATCCCGGCGCGCGTATAGACTGATATTGTACATACAGCTTACTATGACCTCTCGGCTCACGTCCATTGGCTTGCAGACTCCTGACGAGGTGGAGGGCATGGAAGACTGGGGGAGCAGACGCGAGCCCAGCAGCTGCGTGATATCCTTCTCTGCTCCACGCATGTTTGCTTCCTCCTTGGCAGTAGAGCCCCGCTCTACTTTGCTCTGTTCTCTTTTAGTGCAAGAGTTGTCACATTAGGTGACTTAGATTAGTCTTACCTGTGACATGGTGCTAATTCTAACTGGCATAGACGAATCCAAAACTCGGAACTGGCATTGTGTGCTAATTTTGGGTTTCGGGTAGCCTGATGCCCTCGACGTGGGGATGAGCGTCACCCGTCGGCCGGCGAGCTTCACTCGCCGGCTGACGGGTGAGCTCAGTTAGCGAGTCTCACCCATAGGACCTCACTCACTCTGTTTTGACTCTAACTATACACACACACCACCATTTGTCCTCCAGTTTGTCCCTATCTGTCCACAGTATCGTGTGGAACACAGAGGCATGAGAGAAGGGGTGTCGCGTGTGACTGTTTTTCCATTAGAGCTGACGAGCCAAAGCTTGTCGCGCTACACGAGAGGAGCTTAGCACGGTCCTGAGAGGACCCGCTGATCAGCAGCCGTAGCAACGCCTGAGCCGAACAGCAGTTGCGCAGAGCATAAGCGGCAGCTGCAGCCGAGGAGAAGAAGTAGCCGCAGAGGTGGCAGTGCAGAGTAGCGGCAGCAACAGAGAAGCAGCATAGCAGCGGGTGGCAGCAGCCGCCAGCAACTGCGGAAGCATGTAACAGCTGCAGTGATGGCTGCGTGGCCGCAGCATACGCGGCAGCTGTGCGGAGCAGCAGCCGCAATGGCGACGGCGTGTAGAAGCAAGTGACAGCCGCAGCTAGCGGCTTCGGCATTGGGCAACACCCACAGTGTTAACTGCACAGCCGTTGTGAAAGCTGCACAGCCGCAGCACCAGCTGCAGCTGTGTACAGTAGCAAGTGTAGCGGTGGTGGTGTGTAGCAGCAAGCAGTAGTGGCAATTATAGGCTGCGTAGGTGTGGTGACGACTACTCTACAAAGCAACATTTGCAGTGGCGAAAGTGTGCAGCAGCAGCAGCAGCAGCAGTAGCAGCATCAGCTACAGCGACTGTAGTAGGAACAACACTTTGTCGTCAGATCTGCTCTTTGGCACTCCCCTCCCCCTCTTGGTTGGATTCCCCTCTACTCTTGGGCTGGGTGGGGGTGATTCGGGTACAAATGGTGGTCCCCAACAGCCCCTCCCAGATTCCCCACACCCACTGGGATGGGGGAAACGCTGCCAAAAGATATTTTGGCAGCGTGGGGGGGGGGGTCAATCGACAACTTCCAGGCTGAAAAAGGCCTCTTTTAGTTTTCCCATCCCCACTGGGGCGGGGGAAATGCTGCCAAAACTTTCTTGGCAGCGTGGGGGGGGGGTCTATTGGCGGTTTCCAGGCTAAAAAAGGCCTCGACATAAGTCCCATACCCACAAGGGCAGGGTAAACGCTGCCGAATTTTCTTTCAGCAGCGATTGTCACCCAACAGTAGTACCAGCGACAACAAAAGACACTTGTGGCACTCCACTAGGCTCCATGCCAAAGGATGCACCTGCCGAAGTCGGTAGTATCAGCTCCACTACGAATGCTGGCGCTGTCGCCTCCGGCGTGGCTGGAGGCACACCTGTCGTGACGCGGGACGAATCCCCGTCTAGTCCAAGCTCAGTGGCACTTGGCCTGCGCGAGCTGCGTGAGCAGCAGGCTCAGCAGGCTGAACACACGGCCAAGCAAATGGCTGATCTATTCAAGCTATTTCGGGATGCAATCCAGTCATAGTAGTAGTAGTAGCAGGAGCAGCAACAACATTAGTAGTAGTAGCAGCAGTGGGAGCAGCAGTAGCAGTAGTAGTAGTTGGAGAGGTAGTAGCAGCAGTAGTAGCACGAGTAGCAGCAACATCTACTCCGCGACGTTGTGTGAAAGGGCAAGATGACGGTCGAGAGTGTGGTTGCAGTTGATGTCTCTAGGAGCATTTGATGCTGAAGTGTCCGACAACCTCACCGAGTCGGACTCAGACGCTAGTGACGTGGAAGGCATGCTATACCTGCATCTTGCACATCTGCAAAGATGTCGTCGGACCCGCTCGGCCCGCCGATCACCACCGAGTGACGGCATAGGCCCAAGTGACACATTTAGGGTCATCACAGACCCAGCCTCCTTAGAGGACCAGCTACTCTGCCTGAGTCTCAGACTGCGGGAAAATCCCCTGTCTCTGTCTCTCAAACAAGCTACCCCGGCAGCCCTGCCGACGGTGAAGCCTCCCAAGGGGTTTTGAGACCGACCCTCCCGTCTACTGGCAGGAGGAAAGCTACACCAGCTGGGAGCCACGGTTCCGCATGTGGGAAATCGACAAGGGGGTGTATCCACACTACACCAGTCCGTATCAGACTACGGATCCCTAACAAACGAAAATCGCCACTCGAGCTGCCTACGGTCTCGTAAAGGTTGTCCCAGAGAAGTACACTTTCGACTTTGAACCCTTTCTTGGTGATCCTGACACCGGCATTGGGGCGGATCCCCGCGGTGCCTGGAAGATGGAAACCACCCTCTTGGAAGGAGCGACCATGGCCACAACCTCAAAGCGCCTCTCGGACTTCAACTCTCTACGCCAGGGTGCACATGAGACACTGGCCGACTATGGGCCGATGCGCATGTACAGAACCCATGGAAAGAATGGTCCCGGGCAACTCATGGCGTTCAACACCATCCGGATCGGCGTTGGGTGCGAGTACGCAAAATAATGCGACAACTTCAGCCTAAAAATTCTTTAGGAGATGGCTGACAGAGGCTTTCTGCTGTCCTGGGCCACTGAGAACTTCTACACGTGGCTGGAGTTGGAGCAGGGAATGACGCTCGTCATGGTGCGTCAGCCACAGCCGTCACAACAGGCCTGTCAGCACGCATTATCCCCCCTCCTGTTCAGGTATGGTTACTCGTTCTTCTTTTGTACATTGCATGATCTATGTATTACATACATATATACAGGAAGCTTCTATGAGGTATCCTTACGGTTCAAAGATACGTGTTCACCAAACAATGTGTGTTATGTGAATACATTTTCAGCGTTTATAAAATAAGTGTTTTCTTTATTGTGACATTTGAATTCCAATGTACCCAGTAATCTTTACCTACCTGTTTGGAGGGGGTGCGGGCAACATCGGAGCCGGAGATTCCCCCCCCCTCTCCAAAAGGGAAAAGTGTATTATTGGAGTGTATCTCACTGACATATGAAAAATACACTAAGTGTATCATACACTTAGTGTATTTTCCACATGTCTGTGAGATACACAGATCACACACCTCCCCAATACACTTTACCTGTTTGGGTGAGGGAGGGGCAACATGGGAGCCGGATAACCCCCCTCCAAAAGGGAAAAGTGTACTAGGGGAGTATATATGATCTGTGTATCTCACGGACATGTGAAAAATATACAAAGTGTATTATACACTTAGTGTATTTTCCACATGTCCATGAGATACACAGATCATAGACACTCCTCCAATACACTTTCCCTGTTTGGAGGGGGAGGTCAACATGGGAACTGGATATCCCCCCCCCTCAAAAGGGCAGAGTGTATTAGGGGAGTGTATATGATATGTGTATCTCACACACATGTAAAAAATACACTAAGTGTATTATACACTTAATGTATTTTTCACATGTCCGTGAGATACACATAGCATATACACTTCCCCAATACACTTTACCTGTTTGGAGGGGGGGAGGCAACATGGGAGCGGGAGATCCTCCCCCCCCCCCCGAAAAAGGGAAAAGTGTATTAGGGGAGTGTATATGATCTGTGTATCTCACAGACATGTGAAAAATACACCAAGTGTATTATACACAGTGTATTTTCCACGTGTCCATGAGATACACAGATCATAGACACTCCTCCAATACACTTTACCTGTTTGGAGGGGGGGAGGCAACATGGGAGCGGGAGATCCTCCCCCCCCCCCCGAAAAAGGGAAAAGTGTATTAGGGGAGTGTATATGATCTGTGTATCTCACAGACATGTGAAAAATACACCAAGTGTATTATACACAGTGTATTTTCCACGTGTCCATGAGATACACAGATCATAGACACTCCTCCAATACACTTTACCTGTTTGGAGGGGGGGCAACATGGGAGCTGGATATGCCCCTCCCTCAAAGGGGCAGAGTGTATTAGGGGAGTTTATATGATCAGTGTATCTCACGGACATGTGAAAAATACACTAAGTGTATTGTACACTTAGTGTATTTTTCACATGTCCGTGAGATACATAGATCATATACACTCCCCCAATACACTTTACCCATTTAGAGGGGGGGAGCACCATGGGAGCTGGATATCCCCCCCCTCCTCAAAAGGGCAGAGTGTATATGATATGTGTATCTCACGGACATGTGAAAAATACACCAAGTGTATTATACACTTAGTGTATTTTCCACATGTCCATGAGATACACAAATCATAGACACTCCTCCAATACAATTTGTCTGTTTGGGGGGGGGGAACATGGGAGCTGGATATCCCCCCCCCTCACAAGGACAGAGTGTATTAGGGGAGTGTATATGATCTGTGTATCTCACGGACATGTGAAAAATACACTAAGTGTATTATACACTTAGTGTATTTTGTACATGTCCGTGAGATACACAGATCATATATACTCCCCCTATACACTTTACCTCTTTGGAGGGGGGGTGCAACATGGGAGCGGGAGATCCCCCCCCCCCTAAAAAGGGAAAAGTGTATTAGGGGAATGTATATGATCTGTGTATCTCACGGACATGTGAAAAATACACCAATTGTATTATACACTTGGTGTATTTTCCACATGTCCACGAGATACATAGATCATAGACACTCATCCAATACACTTTGCCTGTTTTGAAGGGGGGAGGGGCAACATGGGAGCTGGATATCCAGCCCCCCTAAAAAGGACAGAGTGTATTAGGGGAGTGTATATGATCTGTGTGTTTTACGGACATGTAAAAAATACACTAAGTGTATTGTACACTTCGTGTATTTTCTACGTGTCCATACGATACACAGATCATAGACACTCCTTTTAAGTACAATTGTACGTCTGTGTAACCGAACTGTAAATTGAGTCGTGGAAAAAGAAAGCATGGTACTTGTTGAGTGTTTAAAACTGAATTACAAGCCTTCCAAGAATGTTCGCATGTTAAATCATACAAGTACATTCTTAGATGTGTGAACATACGTAGTAAGGTAAATTATAATGTAACTTCCACGAAGGTACCATGAAATTTCCAGAGGCATACATGTGACATGTACATTGTATGAAGAGTGTAGCTTTTAAAGGCGATTAACCATAAATACTCCTGTTGTCAGTCATCGCATCCAATAGCGGCAACTACAATAGCAACTGGTACAGCTACCATAGTCCAAGGGAAGAAGGGAAGGAGCAACAGGTGGAGAGGCAAGGATGCCAAGGGACAGGAGACTCTAAAGCCGATTCAGGGGCGACAGTGGGAGTGCTACAACTGCGGAGGAGCGCACCGCTACATTGACTGCAAGCTTCCCAGAAACTAGACGAAGATTACACAAGGCCTACAGAAGGCATTCGGATAGCGTGAGGCCGCATCTGCGCATTCCACAGCAACGAACGATGTGACATCCACATCAGCAGCAGATGCAACCGCGGACGATGCCGATGACCTGTCACCTCTGGAGCAGGAGCTCGTGACATAGGCCTGCGACATCATTGAGCTTCGCCAGCTCCTACAAATTTCCACTATGGGAGGTGCGAGTGCATTTACTGAGCCGAGGGATCCCACCGTTGGATCTATCGAGTCCGTGCCGAGTAGTCAGAATGGTGGCGGTGGAGCACAATGCATTGTCGAGTCTGTAGAATCGTTTGTTGTACGTGAGGATGCTAGTCTGGCTGCTATCTTTGCCGCAGTCCGCACAGGTTACGACAACCTGTCATGGCATGATGTGTTGCAAGTACGCGTCGTCTCCATAGCTCAGCAGTCATCTGTCGAGCAACCCCTGTCCACTGCATGCACTATCGGACGATGTTCTGTCACCTCGCCAGAGCGTGTGACTGATGCCACCTGGATCCTATATTCATGTGCCACCCATCACATAACAAGTTGCCGCTGTGATTTTGTTCTGCTTGGTCCCGTTGGCTCTGTGCCGCCTGTGCGGACGGCTCCAGGGTATGAGGTCCCTGTCCAGGGTGAAGGTGTGGTGTAATTCCATGGGCCGTCAGGGCCGTTCTACATCTCCAACGTGTTGTATGTGCCTGATCTAGAACTCGGCCTATTGTCTGGGGGTGCGTGTATGCAAGTGGGTCTCAGCGTTGCATTCACTGGTGAGGATGCCACCATCTCTGTCAGTGCAACTGCTTTGCGGCAAGGCGGTTGGAGACTTGTACCACGTCTCTGACTGCCCCACGTCCACCCCCATCACGATATCCACCGCTACGCGGGTGTTTGTGATGAGCACTCTGTCGCCTGAGCACCAGCGCCTACTACACAGACGCTTGTATCATGTCCATCTGGATGCTGTCAATCGTATGATTTGCACACAACCTGCGCTCGGTCTTGACGTGGCATCATTTGAGGCGCCGCCTAAAACTGATTGCCTATAGTGAGCTCAAGGAAAATTGCACCGGGCCACGTACCCTCTGTCGACTCACGGGCTCTAAAGCCCCTCGAGTTGGTTCACTCTGATCTCCTAGGACCCCTCCCGTGGAGTTCCAGGATGACAAAGGGCGATATGTCCTGACAATTACGGATGACTTCACCCGCATGCGGTGGGTCTTCAGTTTGCGCCTGAAAATCGATGCTGCACTGGCCGTGAGCACGTGGCTTATGGCGGAACGCCTGTCCAAACATGCCCTCAAAGACTTCTGTTCTGATTGGGGTGGTGAATTCATGGAGGACCTACACCGGTATTTTGTCAAAGTGGGGGTGTTTCATAACCTCTCCGCCCTAGCCACGCCCCAGCAAAATGGCGTGCCTGAGCGCTGGAACCGCACCATGGAGGATGCAGTTTGCTCAATGCGGATGGACAGCGACATGCCAGAAGCATTTGCTTTCGAGGGCATGATATTCATGACATGGGTCTGGAACTGGATCCCTCATGGCCCCCTCCCCAAGTGACACACCCCATACCAGCTGTGGTACGGGCGCCGTGCCGACCTCCGGCTGGCGTGTGTATGGGGATCTCTTGCCTGTGTCTGGTTTACACCAGAACAGCAAGGGACCAAGTTTTCCCCACGCGGTCGCGTCTGCGCGTTTGTAGGCATGGCCTTACGCTCCAAGGCCTGGCGCTTCTGGGACCCCAGTCGGTGGTGCACTGTTGAGTCTCGAGACACGCTCTTCTTTGAGCGTCTCTCCTTCCGTGACCTACCGGTTAGTGGCACTCCGAAGTCGCATTCCCCTAGGTGTGGTACTGTCCCTCGCGTAGGGGAGGATGGGCTGATCGATGCCGCTGCCCGCGGTCACCCTGGGCGCTAGTGTTCTGTCCCACCCACCAGCTCGCACCCACGGCGCTATCGGTCTGTCCCACCCAGCAGTTGGCTCGCCTGCAATGTCCATACCACCTGCGCCGCCTCCCCCACCTGCGGCTCCTGTAGCATCAGCCCCTCGTCCTTCCCTGGTGCTTATGTCACCTACTAAGTCCTTAGCACCACCCGCGTCATCCATACCGACGTCACTTGTAGAGGCCCATGTGTTATCTGTGTCGTCACCACTTGCGTCGCTAGTACGGCCAGTCGAGTTGCCTGTGTCGTCATCCCCTATTGTCTCCCCAGTCGACACCCTGGCTCCTAACACGTCGCCAATCATGTCGGTGCCCGATGCGTGTCCACCTCCTGTCCCAGTTGCATCGCCTCCAAAGCCATACAGACGAGGTGAGGGTGGGCGCCTTCGTCCACTTCCTACTTACAGCGTGCGCAGTAGGGACCCCGGCACGAGGGTCCTAGGTCTCAGCAGGCAGGGGCTCACTGAAGTTCACCCTGGCTGTAATACAAGCCTCACGCTCATTGCTCACGAGCGACATCTTGCAGTCGAATCTGCAGAGTCCACCGTCACTCTTGGCCCTATGTCTGTGGCCTATGCCTTGGCCACGCGCAGTGGAGCCAGTGCTGTCCCAAGCCCCAGTGTGGTGGGAGTGACACCAGACCCTAGCACGTTACGTCAGGCTCGCGTTGGGCCCGATGCAGCACTCTGGCGCACGGCATGTGAGGTTGAGCTAGCGGCCATCGATGAACATAGGACGTATGAGTTTGTAGACCTGCCGAGCGGACGCAAGGCCATTCAGGCCAAGTGGGACTTACGGAAAAAGCTAAAGTCGGACAACTCGTTCGACCGCTACAAAGCACGACTAACTGCGAAGGGATTCTCTCAGGTGGAAGGGATTGACTTCACTGAGAACTTTGCACCAGTTGGACGCACGACCACGACCTTGGGTTTGTTATCCCAGGTGGCCCAGCACAACTGGGAACACCACCATATAGACGTCAACAACGCATATCTGCATGGGAAGTTGGACGAAGGGTTCGAGGATGGCAGTGGTCTTGTGTGGCGGCTACGGGAGGCTCTGTACGACACGAAGCACTCACCCCGGTATTGGAACAAGGAGATCAATGGCACGCTCCTACAAGCCGGCTATGCCCAGAGCGCGGCAGACCGGTTGCTCTTTGTCTCCCAGACTCCTGCGCCACTCACGACCATCCTGGTCTACGTTGACGACCTTCTAATCGCCTCGCCCGATGTGAGGGCTGTCAAGGCAGCAAAGGGAGTGTTGTTGTGGACATACAAAATGAAATGCCTGGGAGAGGATGTAGTGTTTCTGGGCATGCAGATTGTGCGTGATCGCGCTTGTTGGGCACTCCTAGTCCACCAGGAGTGGTACGCTCTCACTCTGGGGGAGCGCTTCACCGAGCTACTTAGCAACGTGCGCACGGCGTCGATCCCGATCACCCCTGACGGTCATGACGCTTTGAAGGTCACTGATCCAGCAGAGCTGGGAGAGCTAGTCGATATGACACTATACTTGCGAGTCATTGGCTTGCTCATGTACCTAGCTACGATGACACGGCCGGACATAGCCTTCATTATCAACTTGCTCACGCAGTTCTCATAGGCACCACGGAGGCGGGTTTTGGAGGCTGGCCTCCGGTGCATTCGGTACATCGTGTCCACCGCTCGGATAGGACTTCACTACCATGGGCAGGCCTCTGTGGTTCTCGACGGGTACACAGCCAATGATTGGGTATGGAGCCTAGACGGCAAGAGTCGTACTGGCTACATCTTCCTCATTGGAGGAACTGCTCTTTCATGGCACAGTGGCAAGCAAGGCTGTATCGCTCGTAGCACCGCCAAAGCAGAATACGTAGCTTTGGGTGATGGTGCGACCGAGAGTGTGTGGTTAGTACGTCTGCTGGATGAACTGCGTCAGTCCATGTCCCCCATTGTACTTTGGTGTGACAACAAAAGCGCAACGACCATCACGGAGAACTCCGGTGTGTTTCATGCACGCACGAAGTACATCAACGTTGAGGACCATTACATCCAAGATCTTATGGATCGATGTTAGGTTCAGGTCGTGTGGGTCGGCACCGTCTCGCAGCGGGCTAATACTCTGACAAAGGCCATCAGTCGTACAGAGTTTCTTGCGGCTATACGTTCTGTGGGATTGCACCCTACCTGAACATTGGATTGAACTCTGCTCTTGAGCTACCCTACTGCTCTTGGATTTTGATATTTATTGTTGTATAAGTTGATTGAATGTGATTCATTTTTTCGTTCAATAAATTCTACATACCATATAAATAATTGAACTTGAATTTCATGTGAAAGGCTAAGGGATTTCAAACTTCAATTGTGTTTTTCTCCATATAAAACATTGAAATCAAGGTAACATTTGATGCAGATTCAACCATTAAAGACTACCAAATTAATTCAAACCTTAAAAATCTCGTCTAATTCATAGATTTTATAATTTGCAAGTTTCCATTCGTTGAAATCCAAGAGCAGTAGGGTATATCTATTATCGTTCACCATCACTATGCTTGTGCCATTGTTTGCATCCATTATGTTACGTTGCTGGTCCTGTTCGTCGTGTGGTTTTGGGGGAGTGATATTGTACATACAGCTTACTGTGACCTCTTGGTTCATGTCCATTACCTTGGAAACTCTTGACGAGGTGGAGGGCACAGAAGACTAGGGGAGCAGACGCAAGCCCGGCAGCTGCGCGACATCCTTGTCTGCTCCACCAATGCTCGCTTCCTCCCTAGCAACAGAGCCCCTGCTCTACTCTACTCTGTTATCTTTGAGTGCTAGAGCTGTCACATTAGTCTAGCTGACCTAGATGAGTCTTACCCATGACACGGTGCTAATTATGACTGGCATAGACGAATCCAAAACTGGGAACTGGAATTGTGTGGTATTTTTGGGTTTAGAGTGGCCTTATGCCCTCGATGTGGGGATGAGCGCAGGCAAGCTTCACTCGCCGGCGGACTGGTGGGCTCGGTTAGCGAGTCTCACCCGTAGAACCTCACTCACTCACTGTTTTGACTCTAACTATATACACACACCACCTTTTTTCCTCCCGTTTTTCCCTATCCGTCCATAGTGTGGTGTGGAACATAGAGGCATGAGGGAAGGGGTGTCGCGTGTGACTGTTTCAGACGTGGTCCAGTGACGGTGGTAATAGCCGTCGATTAGGTGATCGACGTCTCGAAGGTTGTCTTAGGGTTCCCAGCTGTTGTGCGCGGCGTCATAGTCGTGCCACTTGACAAGATATTCTATTGTTTTGCCTTGTCATTGATGGCTGAGGATGTCCTCGATGATGTACTCCGTGTCTTCGTCCACTTGAATAGGAGGTAGAGGAGAGACATCTCTGTCGGGGAAGTTTTCTCCGGGGTCTCGGTAATGCTTGAGTCTACTGACATGGAACACCGGATGAACTTGTAGAGTGCTTGGGAGTTTGAGTCCTGCAACCACGAAGTTTGTATGCACTCGATCTCAAATGGTCCCAACCATTGGGGTTTGAGCTTCGAGCAGTTGGCTCCATGGAGTTTGATGTTTGCCAAGTTGAGAAGGACTTTGTCCACAGTGGTGAATATGTCGTCGTTGCGATGTCAATCAGCTGCTCACTTCATCGATGTTTATGTCTTCACCAGGATTTGTCCTGTTTCCTCCCACATGGTAGAGAAGTCTCGGCGTTCAATGTCGACTATGCAAATGTTGCTGCGACTTTGTAGTCTGGCTGGTGTGGATGGGAGTTTGCCATACATCACTTCAAACGGAGCTTTACCCGTTGCGGTGAAAACTGCCGAATTATACGTGATTTCGACGATCTAATGTTTTTGTGCCCAATCCGTCCCGTGAGGTTCGCATAGTGTTCGGAGAAGTTGTTCGAGCGTCTGGTTTGTCCGCTTAGTTTTTACCGACAGTTTGAGGATGAAATGCCGTCGAAATTTTAATTCTGATGCCGTAACGAGTCATCGGTTTCCTCCAAAAGTGGTCGGTGAATCGACCGCCTCTGTTGTTTGTGATGGTTCTTGGCATGTCGTGTAGCCGTGCGATGTTGTTTAGAATCAGCCGCGTTGTTCTTTCGGTGGTGACGGTGGTCGTTGTCGGAATGAAGTGGGACATTTTGGGAAACATGTCAACTACCATGAGGATCGCGTCATATCCCTCGGGTGCGACTGGTAATCCTATGACAAAGTCCATGGAGATATCAGCCCACAGTTCCATCGGAATAGGGAGTGGTTGGAGAAGTCTGGGTGCCCGTGTGCGACGGGATTTTTGTCGTTGACATGTGTCACATGACATGCAGAAGTCAGCCACGTCAGACTGCATTTTGTCCCACCAATAGTTTTTTGCCTTCTTCTTCAGCGTCTTGTCCTCTCCGAAGTGTCCACATGGTCCTGTGTCGTGGCATTCTTCGAGCCGCATACGACAAAGTTCGTCGTTCAGGGGGAAGACCACTTGGCGAATGAATTGTCGTCACCAATAGGGTGCGTCTTACCAGAATTTTGCCTTGTCGTACTTGCCGTGCTGGTCGTAGCCTCGTGCGAACAGCCGCTCGAGATATGGGTCTCGCTGCAGCTATAGCGTTGCAACTTCAGCCATTAAATCTGGTCGGCAGTTGAGTGCATTTGTCGGGTTGATTTTGCCTGTCCGTTACTCCATGTCATAGTCAAACCCGGATTCAAGGAACTCCATCCATCTGGTTTTACGTCGACAGAGATTCGGCTGCGTTTTCTGACATTTCAACGCATGGTGGTCGGCGCATACGATGCATCGGCAGCACTTCAGGTACCACCGCCATGTCTTGAATGCGTGTACAACCACCAGCATTTCTTTCTCATGTACGGCATAGTTGAGTTTCTGTCCTTTCCATTTCTGAGACATGTAGGCAACCGGTTGCTCGCTATTGCCGTGGTTTTGCAGGAGGACTGCGCCGATGGCTCAGTCTGCCACATTTGTGGCCACGACATAGTCCACCGTTGGATCAGCTAATGGTAGGGTTGGCACCGAGATCAGAGCGTTCCGCAAAGCAGTAAACGCTTCTTGTTCGATGTCTCCCCACCGCCACTCGTTTTCTTTTTTAATGAGGTATGAAAGAGGCACTGACACCTGAGCGTAATCCCGTACAAATCACCAGTAGTAATTGCAAAAACCGAGGAAAACTTGAATCTTTCAAATGTTGGTCGGCGTTGGCCAATCAGCGACTATTGTCACTTTTTTCAGATCCATGGTGAAACGTCCACTGTTGATGACGTGGCCCAAAAACTCGATCGAATTGCGGCCGAAGTTGCACTTTGGGAGTTTTCTGAAAATTTTCTCTTTGTAAAGCTTTGAGAACCATTCAAAGATGTCCATCGTGCTCCTCCGGGGTGCGGCTGTACACTAGAATGTCGTTGAGGTACACCACAACAAAATCATGGAGGTATGTCAGATAACATTGTTCATTGCCGCCATGAACGTTGCCGGTGCAAACAACATTATCGTGAACTCGAAATGCCCGTAGTGAGTTCCAAACGCTATTTTCTCGATGTCAAGGTCTACGACGCATATCTAGTGATAACAGCTGCACAAGTTGATTTTGCTGAAACTCTGAGCCCCTCGAAGTTGGTCAAAATGTTTGTCAACATGGAGAAGAGGGTAGCGATTCTAGATGGTAGCATCGTTCAATGCCCGATAGTCCATGCACATTCACATCTCACTTGTTTTCTAATTTATAAACAGTATTGGTGCGGTGTACGGTGACGTGGATGGGCGGATGAACCCTGATCGAGCATCTCGTCGAGATGCTTTTTCAGCTCAGTCAGCTCATGATTTATCATCCGATAGGTCCCTTGAACGGTAGGTCTCCTGCCCGGCTTCAGTTCGATGCGATGGTCGATGTCTTGTCGAGGAGATAAGGTTCTCGGGAGGTTGTCAGGGAAGACATTTGCAAAGTCCTCGACGAGCGGTGCAAACTCTTCGGTTACCATCATGAAATTTGTGGATGCCGATGAGGCTGATGAGGCCGTTGAGGATGATGAGTCAGCTGCTGCCAGTTCCGCTTCCTCCATTGGCTCGAGGTGTACGAGCCACGCACAAGCTCCTTCTTGTATGCAGTGTTTGGACACGTTGAGCGGTATCGGCTGCACGGGTTGTCGCTTTTTGGCTTCTGTGACTTCCTTTCCTGCTTCCACCTCTTTTGCTTCCGCTGTCGTCTTCCGTCCATGCACGGACGTTGTTGTTTGGCACCGTCGATTTTCACGTAGAAGTTGTCGCCGTTCCAGTCGACCTGCAGATTGTACAGGTACAAGAAATCACGTCCGAGGATGATCTTGTGATTGCTCATTGGACAAGAACTCCAGAACATTACATCCCGGAGATCCCCCACTTGTAATCGTAGGGTTTCTCGTCATATTTTTCATCTCCCGTCGAAGGTTTTCCTTCAAACACCCCTGGTTCAGTAAAAAAACCAAGCTTGCAAGCCATATCGTTGCTCACAAAGCTATGTGAAGCTCCTCCATCCATTATTGCCGGTACCATTCTGCGAATTTTGCATCCTCGAGGCTGAACTTTTAGTAGTACCGCCGGTTGGTCGTCCTTGCACCCCTCGTCAAACTTTGCGATCTCAAGAACCCTCTACGACAATGCAGGCCATTCATATGGGCGGTCATTTGGCGCAGATCGCTCCTTGCAAACAAGAGTTGCACCTTTTACTCCTATCCTTTGCCGTTTCCCAAATCATTCTTTTTGTGACTTCCCCCCTCTTTTTGGCCTACTGCATGCTCCGAACGTTGCAAGCGATGTGCCCGACTATTCTGTAGTTGTAGCAGGTTTTTGTTTCTCTCTGGTCGATTGTGTCCACTGCCATTGGAGTCGAGGAATTCCCTGACTGACCTCTTGCGTTTCCACGATAATTGTGGTTAGGAGGTCGTCGGCCATAGGATTCTTGGATCTAAGCGATATAGTCGGCGCTGTCGATCCTTTCTGTTTCTGCGATCATCTGTGTTAAGTCATTCTGGATGCAAAAAATGGCAAATCCTTGCCGGACATCTTGCTTTAGGCCATTGTTGTAATGAAAACAGGGTTCGTCGGGGGTGATGTCTGCTCCAGTGATGATCTCGTGAAATCTTGCGTGTACTCGGCCATGCTGGACTACTGACGGAGACACTGGAGTTTGTACCGTACGTTGGATTTTTTTTTCAGTTGTCCAAAACGTGCAAGCATCGTGTGCAAGAATTCATTCCCGACGGTTGGTGTCATCAGCGCGTCCTGCCAGTGTCGACTGATCTGCTCCAAGGGTAGAACACCTGCGGTCGGTGATATGAGACGGGCGTCGTTGGCCGTTGATGATGCTTCGCCGGTCTCCTCTTGCCATGTATGGTCTTTAGATCAGACCACCAACTTAGAGTCGTGCCACACAAAAGCAGGGTTGCAAGGTCAATTTTCTTTTGATCGACGTTGACCCCTACAGCGGTGAAGTACACCTTCAAAGTCGTCAGCCACATCCAAACTCTCGGTCCCTTTGAGTTTGTATGATCGAACAGTTTTGGTGGAGCCGGAATTTTTTTGAGTTTGCTCGAGAGTTGGGAATTTCTCTTGACGAGCACCGCTTCTCGTAAGTTTGCATTGCGAAGAGCCCACATCGCAACATTGAGCTGTTGGAGCAGATGACTATTAATCCCTTTGAGCACGAAGATTCGGCACGCTAGTTCCTTGTTGATTCGCACCTGTCGTCCACTGCCACCTGTCATCCCTGTTGTCATCATCAAGGCTATTGGTAGGTGTGGCTGGGTTACCGCTGTTGGGTCCGTGACCGGATTATTCGTCGAAGCCATAGGGGTTGGTCCAGCTGCCGCATAGCCTGCCACGCCATCATTCCCTCTCGCTTCAGGGTTCGCGTGCATCGGCACGTTCTTCTCCTCCATCCCCAAAGACCTGATGTTGGTCGTTAGTTGCACTCACTCGCCTCACGTGTTAGTCGCGAAGACTGTGAAATCTTGACGTGTGATATTCCCTGACGGCTTGTGCAAGGTTTTCCTCTGGATGGGTAAAGTCGTCAAATGCCTCTCCAGCACCACTGCGCTCTGATACCAAGTGTTATGCCAAACGGAGCATAGATGGTGAAAATGTCGAAGTTGCGAGGCAGAACACAATGTAGAATTTGGGATAGTTGATCAATTTATGATTAGCGGTAAGTGTACTTCGATGACAAGTGTCGAAATGATCAGACATATATATTACGAATGAGGCATAGTCGGGGTCGTTGGGTTGGTTGTCAGGCGACGCGTGCGGAGTTGCATCGTGAGTGGTCGAATTTGAGAAGGTCCGACAAGAAATCGGGGGACTTCGAGAATCGATGGTGAAGATGCAAGATGCATCGTTTTAAATCCAGATTCGTCTTGGTGCATCAAGAAGCCATCCGGAAGGTCGTGATACTTATGTTGTGGATTCGCGAGAGTGGTCGAAGTTGTCTGGAGGTTTGAGATGATTTACTGAGGGCAGGGATAGTTGGGCGGTTTGCCCTTGACCATCGGAGTGAATATCGCGGTCTCGCGATGCGATGGGCTATTTGTGTAATGACAGAAATGCCCACTTGGAAATATTAGGGACTCGTGTACGTCTGGTACGTAACAAAGGTATGGGACCAATATGAAAGTCGTATAAACTACTTTCCAATTTAACTCTACCGTTCCTAATCCATCACACGCAACACAAAAGTATCAGAAGTTCTCAATATCATGACCATATGGCCACAATCTGGTCTAGTCACTCGGAACTGTATCCTTTCACCACCTGAGCACTGTAGAAGTTTATGCAGAGCAAAAATTTTGTATTTCCCAAGGAAGATGTGCATAGCAGTAGAAGATTTGAGTAATTCATAAAAATGGATAATTTGTATCAAGTAGTGATTGTACTTCAATGACAAGTTTCGGATAAATTGAGTGCATATATAATGACAAGAATCACGATGAGACATATGTTGGTTCTTCAACGCCCGGACCCAGCGACGCGTGCAAGGTTGCGTCGTGAGTGGTTGGTTCGAGAAATTCCGCCAAAAAGTCAGGGGGCTTCGAGAATATTGAGGTGTGGTTTTATAAATTCTCATTGCCATCTAGAAGTCAACCGAACAGTGTCGAAACATCAATAGGGTTTGTTACACTTGTGTCAACCGTTCTAGAGAGTGGTCAAAGTGTTGTGATGTGAGTGGTCTCCGTCTGTCTTTACAGCTTACTATGACCGCTCGACCGTGTCCATACTTGTGAAGAAGGGTGGTGGCTCCACCCACCAGCAGCTGCCACACAGCTGCAACGACCTCCCAAGTGCTTGTTGGGGTCCTCTGTAGTTTTTTTGTAGTCGCTAGACTTTCCTCGGTGGACTGGCTCTTAAGCCCCATTTTCATGTTTTGCATTGTGTTTCTACCGATCGATGCCGGACCTATGTGTGTCACCAATCGTAGTGTCCAGGTCAAGATTTGGCATCTCTATGTTCCGATGGTGTTGCGTTTGGATGCCTGTGCGTAGAGTTACAGCCAAATCAGTAGATTTGGGCCAATTTGAGGAAAAACTAACATTGTCGTGTGTGTCAACCCCCGTTTGTCGCGCCAGGTATTTGTGCTATATTATTTTCAGTTAGCATTTCTCTCTACGCATTGAAGCTATTGTATTCATGAGACTCTGAGCATCTCACCTAGCCCAATCCTTGCTAATTCTGCACCCGCCCTTTGTGCTAGTGCAATTGCTAACTAGAGGATGCCCCATCAGCAGTAGTAGTGGTAGGAAGATTCCAGGTAGTTTCTAATGGAGTTGTTAGATTCTTCTAGAGCGGGACACCAGCAGTCGGGGCAGGTGGCAAAAATGCTATCGGCCGAATGGCACAGAAATCATGAGGTCGACACGTAGTGGGACATTAATGTAAGAACAAAAATGCCCACTCCTAGAGTTTCGGGACTCGTGTACGTCTTGTACATAGCACTTTCCATCCTTTCAGCTGCAAAAACCCGGTGGATATGCAGACATAGCCCGGTGTCGACGATGGTAGGCATGTATTTACTGGGATGTGTTGCTTCCAAACGAGAACACACAATGTGTGTACTGGTGCGAGCTAGAATGCGTCATACGCCATGGATATGGTAAGCTCTTTGACTTGTGAAATTAGATCACAAGACAGACAAGAGATCGGGATCGTGAGGGGGGGGAGAGTGTAAGACCGATGAGTGCACGCCCTCGTCGAGCAGACGCTTGAGCCAACATGCACCACCAATCGAGGGTCGATTCTGACCTCTCGGGAATAACTGAGGATGGCCTCTCACCAATTCACAGTCAGAGGCTGACACGGTGGCCCCCTAGGCATCAGCACCCGGGAAAATCATGGAGCTCCTCCAATACACCTCGAAGCAAGTCGTAACAATGCAGGGATTGGCAGTCAGAATATACAAACCCTAGCATCAACCACATCATGGCAAGATGGTCAAACGTGGGCCATTCTTGTGCCAGAGGGTACTCCTGGGCAGCTCGACGGCTGCTTGATGAGGATAGTACCAGTAGCCAGGGCGCGCTCGTATGACGTCTCCCGAGGTAAGGCCATGGTCACTCAATCTGTAAATGTGTGTGCCATGAATAGTGAGACAAGGGGAAATAGAGAGGTGAGTAGCCAACGAGACTCCAACACTCCCCCATGACCCGCATGCAAACCACCCACATGCAATGAAGCATGGAACACACAAGAATTTACGTCCGATAAATACAACGAGGAAGGGAGACATCAAGCACTTCATCCTGCATCATGGGGACATGTGAGGCCAACAGCATGGACATCACATTTGAAGACATTTTTGCTGAGAGCCTAAGTGAAAAATTCAGTTGTCTATGAACGTGTGCCCACCCAAACAACTCGGCCAATACTAGCAACAATACACTCGCGAACAAAGTGGTGCGCCACATTAATGTGCTTGGCCCGCAAATGGTGAAAGCCATTGTTTTTGGCAATGGTTTTGTGCTTTGATTGTCACAGCACAGGGTGATGCAATGAATGAAGACACACAAATGTTGCAGAAGGCGACAAAGCCAGACAGCTTCACACGTACCTGTGCAAAGAGCCACGTACTCAGCCTCAGCAGTGCTACAAGCCACACACCCTTGCTTTTCACTCTTCCATGAGACTACCGTCCCACCAAACATGAAAATATATCCCGTTCTACTACGTGCATCAGATTCATGTGCGCAGTCACTGTTAGTGAACCCATCGACAAGCATTGAGGGCTGCACGGGAAAGTATAGCCCAATTTGAGGTGTAAAGAGTGCATGGCGCACCACTTGCAACGCCGCCTCAAGCTGGCGCTCTCTAGGGCACCGGGAGAATTGAGAGAGAAAGTTCACAGCTAAGGCAATATCAGCATGAGTGGTGGTAGCAAGGCGCATCATGGAGCCAATGACTCTGAGATAGTCTGTCACATCCACCATCTCCCCAGTTTTTACAGCTCCAAGGACTTCAATAGTGATTGACCCACTAGGGTCATGGTTGCAGAAGTTGTGGGAACAGTAATGAGAAGCGACTAAAACCGCCCCCCCAGGCTGCGGACATATATAGTCTAATGGACGTGTAAGGTGTGACGTGACCGATCACACTCTAGCTCCATACCCAGGAAGACACGAGCTAGGCCAAGGTCCTTCATCTTGTATGCTGACTACAAGAGAGATTTTGCAGCTTTGACAGATGCGGTGTCTGGAGAAGCAATCAGGAGGTCATCCACATAGTCAAGGATAGCAACAAGCGTCCTGCTGGATACATTGAGGAACAGGGCTTGGTCTATAGTACTTCTCCTGCAACCCCCTTTCTCCAGATTCGCTGTAATCTCTTGGTTCCAGCAACATGGGCATTACTTAATCCCATAGAGGGCCTTGCACAAATGCCACACTCAATTTGTGCCATCCGCAATTGTAGGTGGTTGAACTATGTAGAGATCCTCGTCAAGATTGCCATGGAGGAAGGCATTGTGGATGTCCATGTGTTCTAGCTCTTAGTCATGCTGGGCCACTAGGCTGAGCAGCGCTCTAGCAGTGGTGTAGTGACCCATTGGAGTAGATGTCTCATCAAAGTCGACCCCAAGGACTTGAGAGAAGCCCTTGCTATGAGTCTTGCCCTGTGCCGTTCAACTATGCTGTCGCGGTTTAGCTTCCGCCGATACACCCATTTAGCGGCCACTGCTTTGTACCCTAGTGGAATGTCAACAAGCTTGTAGACACCATGCTCAGGAAGAGCATCAAGTTCTACTTTCATGGCTTGCTCCCACAGGGAGGAGTCGGACGATGTGCGGACAACCTGCACAGTTAGAGGTTGAGGTGGAAGAGGGGACATGCCAGCAGAAGCAAAGCACGAGGCAACGTACCCAGCCACTAACAAATTAAGGACTATAAAAAACTCCTGCTCAACGAGGGAGTAGCCAAGTGAGGTACTAGGGTGCCCCACAGACATAGTAGTGGGTAAGAAAATCGTCACCAGGCCAAGGGCGCGAAGGCCGGGATCATCCAAGACAACACGAGGGGAGTGAGATTGGAGTATCCGGAGGCGACCACCGCATGTGTAGGGTGAGACGGGAGGCACAAAAGAAATACACGGGTTAGAGGCAGGTGGAGAGGGCTCAAGAACCACAGATGGCACAGGGGATGCAGAGGGGTCAGAGCTTAGAGGTATGGCAGGAGTGCCAGAGGGAGAAGGTGAAATAGAGACAGTAGAGGGCTCAGAGGGAACAGGTGGCTCAGAGGGAGCACAAGAGGCAAAGGGCTCAGAGGAGGCAGAGGGCGCATAGGAGGCAGAGGGCTAAGAGGAGGTAGAGGGCTCGGAGGAGGTAGAGGGCATAGAGTAGGCAGAGGGCTCAGAGGAGACGGGTCACGGATGCACTGAGGGGAGAATAGAGGACCGAGAGGGAGTAGTGCCTCCCCCACCCTGAAGGGGTGGAGAGAGGGACCCCATCAAGAAGTGAGGGATGTCACACTCAAACAAGTGCTTGAAGAAGAGAGCATTGCGAGATTCAAGGAACTGACACTGTACCGGATTCCAGAAGCACCACGCCTTGGAGAAGGGTGAAACGCCAAGGAAGACACCCAAAAAACCATGGGGGAAGAGTTTGCCATCGTGGTGGTCAGCAGGAAGCCGGACGGAGGCAAGGGGACCCCACACACGGGCAAGGCGAATATCGGCACGATGGTCCATCCAGTGCTCAAAAGGGGCACCGGTGCGAGGGAGGGGACCGTGAGGGAGGCGATTCCACACCCACGTCATGTAGGACATGACTTCAACGGTGAATAGAGGTGACAGACCAGAGGAGGAGAGCAGGGAGCATACCCCGTCTGCCAGGGTGTGGTTCCAGCTCTCGGACACACAGTTTTGCTGGGGCGTGTAGGGAGCAGAGGACTCAAGACAAATACCACAAGATTCAAGGAAGCGAGAGGTGGGACCAAAGAACTAACCACCCCTATCGTTGCGAAAGACATGCAAAGGACTAAGACAAGCATGCTCAGCACAAGGAAACCAGGTCTCAAGGACATCTATGACATCACTGTTGTGGCAAAGGGCAAAGATCCAGTGGTACCATGAATAGTCATCAGTCAAGCAAAGGACGTCGCGACCAAGGTTGCCAAGGAACTTGTGAGAAAGAAGACGCATGACATCAGCATGCATGAGGTCAAGGGGATGGGAGGTGGTGGACACAGCCGATATAAATGGGGAACCGTGCGTCTTGCCACTGGCAAAATCGAGGTAAGTAGAGGAGCATGAAGGCGCAAACGTGGCAGCTTCAAGGCCGACAACAGGGCGAAGGCGTAAGAGACATTGAATTGCGGTAGTGTGAATGTGACAAAGGCGGCGATGCAAGAGATCCGCATGTGCAGGAGACAAGGAGGGCACAACTTGAATAAGAGCAGGGGTAGCGGAAGACGTAGCCAACGACAAAGGGACATGGAACAGGCGATCACAGCACACACCACGAAGAACAACACAGCAAGAGGAGCAAAGGGCAACAGTGCCAATACCAAGGCTGGACGAGAAGTCCATACCCTAGTCATCAAGGGTGGTCATGGAGAGGAGACTGAATTCAAGGTTAGACACATAAAACACATCAGAGAGGAACAGAGGCCCAGCAAGGCCAACAAAATGGACAACACCTTGAACCGGCAGTAATTGACCACTACCAGTGCGGACAGAGCGATCAGAATTGACTGAATCGACACAGACGAATGACGAATAACAGGAGGTCATGTGATGATTGGCACCGGAATTGATGATCCAGAAGCTAGAGGAAACACAAGCAGATGGGAGAACAAGGCAGACAGTGATAATCCACGCAATGGAGTCATGAGGAACACGACCAAGATGAGTGGGAAACGTATGAGACTCCCAATCCTCAATCTAAGAACAAACATCAGACAAGGTCCCCTAATCACACCCTGATGAGGCACCACAAAGGGTCACATCCGACTCATAGACAGACACAGAAGATTGGCCACACACACTGTCACCTCCCTGAAAACAACGTTGGAGAAGCTCCGTAAGATGGCACTCAAGGATTCCCTCCTCATCACGACGGTCAGAAGAACGGTCGGAGGAGCACGCGTCGAAGAAGTGGACGTCTTCTCTGGCTAGCTCGACACGGAGGAGGGACCATAATAGGTCGGTCTTGAGGGAGGAGGGTATCTAGTCTCACGGACTGGAGTGAGGTGTCGACGGTTGGAGAAGTGCAAGGGTGGTGGTGAGAGCAGAGGCAGAGGATGAAGAAGAGGAGGGTGATGCAACCATCACAACAGATGCAAGAGAGGAGGAGGCAACACCAGGACGAGCCCAGTGGGCACGCATAGTAGATGCAAGAAAAATGCCGTCACGAGGTGTTGGGCACTTTGGAACAGTGACCAATGGTCCCACAGTTCCAGCATGTGACCTCTACAGGAGGCCTGTACCTTGTGGAGGATTTGCCACCACGGCCACAGCCCTTGCTTCCACGGCCTTCCCCACGGCCAGAGCCGCCATAACGCGGCGTAAAGCAGCGTCAGTGGCATGAGCAGCTACTGTGGAAGAGGGGGGGCCTGGGGCTGTAGTCTCAAGGTCGCGTAGAAGGCGCAAACTGTGCGCCCAATACTCATCGGCCATCTCATTTGCGCGCATGTGGATTGTGATGAACTACACAGTGAGGGCACTTTGGACAACATGCTCGGCCAAAGTCTTGCTGCGATGAATGAGCATGTAAGCACCAACAGGGTGAGGAGGGATGTTATGTGCCGGGTCAGTATTGTACGTACCAATGTTGTCGAGAAGGCCCTCAGGCCCAGCATTGATGAACGCACGAACAACACGGGCAGCCTCAACAAGTTGAGGAGCAAAGGTTGGCTTGGCTAGTGAGTAGTAATCCCACAAAATCTCACTCTGGGCCCAGGCGCTAAACCGGGTCTCCCACGAGGAGAAGGTCAACTTCAATGCGAAGTTAAGTGGTGAGCTCTCAAATTCTTTTTGCCTGGCGGGGAGGAGCACCCAGGCGAGGGCAGCTGCTAAGAAGGCAGGTGAGGAGGAGTTGGGAGTAGCGTTAGGATGAATAGTAGACTTAGTATAAGCAGTCTTGTCAGCAGGAAGAACAGTACCAAGAGCAGGCACGGCTCGCAAGCGTTCTATGACTAGGTTTGCCACAGTTGTGGCCAGTTCTTGCTACGACTCTAGTCCATGTTGCAACTACTCTACGGCAGACTGCCTGTGCCTCACTAAGGGCAGCTTGCAACGCTTTTTATAGTTTCTTCTGGCGCTAGCATGATGGAGTAGCTGAATTAAATACAAGGAAGCAGGGATAGAGAAGAGAGGAGTGTGCTCACCAGGCTAGCAGTGTGGGAGTAATGAAAAGAGAGGTGGCACCACCGCGGCCACGGAGGAAAATAGAACAGCCATCCATGCAGCAATGGCCATTGTTAGGCAGAGAAGGCTACTGATAGTGGCTCCTGTCACTACTACTACTACAGATGCAACGAGAACACCCGTGGTGATGTGGCACGTGAGATCACGAGGTGGACCTACAGGGATAAGAACTGCTACTACATTGGATGTCCGAATAGAGCCGAAGGCGCTTGCAGCTGTGTCAGCTGTAGAAAGTACACCTGTGATGACAACAACAGCGGTTGCCATGACCTGCGTGGCAATGTTGACAGTAGTAGCATCGAGTAAGGTAAGGTACGCTACTGCGTGTGCTTATGCCTTAGCCGCTTTCTCCACTGCAATCTGTGATGGCACCCTGCTAGTACGCGCCATGCTTGAGAAGGTTGAGGCCGCACCTTCTACGATATCGAGAACAACCCCAACCAAACTGATGGAGTCGGTATGGATGAGAAGGACAGGATTCACACCCATAATCTCACGTGTTATGTACAGTTTGGCGGCGTCAGCTACAATTGATCCAAAATTAGGGTCGGAATCTGGTGTAGGTGTGGATGTAGGGATGTCCTCAGGAGGTTGCATACTTAAAAGGACAAGATTGAGAAGATGGGAGGTTGTCAGTAGTGTACACCTGGCAGTCAACCTCACGTTCTGCCGCTTCAACTGTGACGGCTAGGTCCTCACGTCGGTAAGCATTGTCCAGCATGCAAAACTACAATGGCGTGTCATTGTCGTCGATGTGTGGGGGCTCTTCAAGCACCCACTGATCCTCCCACCTAGCACGCTCAACGCAGCAAGCTGTTGTGGGAGGAGGGTCCAGCTCGTTGTTAGGGGGGCCATTTAGCGGTGGTGAATCCAGCGTGGCATACGGGCTGGCTACGGACGTAGCCGAAGATTTTGTTGTTGGCCGTCACCGTGTACTGATGTTGCTGCTAAGATTGGAGTACGCGGCAATGCTCTGTTCACCCTTTCATAGTAGATTGTGATGCTACTATAGAGTGAGACAGGAGGAACTAGGGCAACGGACACCAATTTCCAGTCTGTAGGAGAGGACAGTGCTACCTAAGCTGTAGAAGACACAGGCAGCTCCAGGGACGCTGTTTTCCCGGGTAAAGGAGGAGCGCAGTTGCTAGCGGGTGGGCAAAGACACCCGAGGCCCACTAGGATGCAGCCATAACTTGCAGTTGGAGACGCAGGCATGGCTAAGACTGCTGTGGCGGTGGGAGATCAAGCTATGCGTGGCTATCGGCAGATGCCAAAGATTTGAGGTGCCCTAACCTCTTGCCTTGTGCGACACCCGAGGTGACGCTGTAAGGATGGATGATGAGACTCTCACAAGCTGTAAATTGATGAGGGAGTGAGAGAAAGCTCTCACAGCTCTGATACCAATAGTTACTAGGATGCTATGATTCCAAGAGAGAACATAGATTGTGCACTTGCGGGTGCGAGCTAGAATGCCTTACACACCATGGATATGGTAAGCTCTTTGACTTGCAAAGTTATGTCACAAGACAGACAAGAGATCGGGGTCGGGGGGGGGGGGGGAA
>SZWC01003110.1:142597-157305 GCA_023375785.1 Penium margaritaceum | reverse complement strand
TTGCGAGGGTCTGTCATTTCCTCCTAGATGCTTGTGAAGCCCCGGCGGTGGATGTCAACCGCGGGGATGTTACTCTGACTTTGCAGTCCAACCGGTGTGGCGGGAATTTTACTATGCACCATCTCAAAAGGTATTTTACGAGTTGCGGTAGAAATGACAGAGTTTTATGCGAGTTTGGCGGTCAACAATTTGGCTATCCAATCAATGTCATGTGGCTCACATAAAGTTCGCAGACCTTGTTCAAGCGTGTGTTACGCTCATGCAATTTGCCCTTCGGTCTGAGGATAGAACGTCGTTGATAGTTGGATCTCACTAATGTAACGCGTCATCAATTCGAACCAAAAAGCTCTAGTGAAGCATTCGTCTCTGTCGCTGATGATGGTTGGTGGAACTCCACGTAGCCGCACAAATTTATTAAAAAAAAAGCCACACTATTCCCTCTGAGGTGATAGTGGTCATTATTGGAATGAACATATCATTTTGGCAAACCTTTCCACCACAACAAGGATGGCGTCATATCCCTCGGGAGTTGTGGGTAGACCCTTCACAATATCCACGCTGATTTCGGCCCATAGTTATGTCGGAACAGGTAGGGTTTGGAGTAGATCAGGTGGTTGTGTGCGATGAGTTTTTTGTTTTTGACAACTGTCTTACGATTTGCAGAAGGCCAACACGTCAGTCTGTAACTTGTCCCACCAATAGTACTTCGCCAGCTTCTTGAGCATTTTTTCCTCGCCAAAGTGTCCACAAGGACCGGTGTCGTGGAATTCCTCCAATACCATTTGCCGCAATCCCTCATTTTAAGGAATGATGACCTGGCAAGTGAATCGTCGTCGCCGAAACAAAACTTGGTTTTGTCGTACCCGCGGAACTCCTCGTAACCCTTTGCAAACAGCATCATGAGGTATGGCTCTCGTTCGGCAAGGAACGTGCTGATTCCAACCATTAAATCTGGTCGCCAACTCAGAGCATCCATTGGACTTGATTTTCCAAGCCAGTACTCGATGTCGTACTCACAGTTCGACTCAAGGAACTCCATCCATTGAGTTTGTCGACGGCTTAGATTTGGCTGAACCTTGAGATATTTCAGTGCGTGATGGTCAGTGTGGATGATGAAACGTCTGCATTCTAAGTATCTTTGCCACATCCTGAATTTATGCACAAATGCACGCATATTTTTCTCATGCACTGCACATTTTAGATGCGGATCATGTACGTTTTGCAACATGCACGCGACCGGCAGCTCTCCACTGCTATTGTCTCGGAGGAGAATAGCCCCGATGGCATGATCGGACCCGTCAGTGGCCATGATGTGGTCCACCATTTGATCTAAAAATTGTAAGGCTGGCCGAGGTCAGAGCGTTCATCAAAGAGTTGAGCACTTCTTATTTGTTGTCTCTCCAGTTCCACTCGGTGGTTTTCTAGGTGATGTCGAAGAGAGGCGCTATCACCCGGGCGTAGTCTTTTACAAATCAATGGTAGTTGTTGCAGAATCATAAAAAATGCCTAGACATCCCAAACATGTGTGGAAGTCAGCCAATCAGCAATTGCCTTCACCTTCTTCAGGTCCATGGTTGATTCATCCGCCGCCAACGATGTTGCCCCAAAACTCCATCAAACGGGAACCAAATTTGCATTTTGAGATTTTTCCAAAAAACTTCTCTCTTTGTAAACCTCAAGAAATTTTTGGAGATGTGTATTGTGCTCCTCCGGGGTGCGGCTGTATACTGGGATGTCGTCGAGATAGACGAAGATGAATTCGTCAAGGTATGGGCGAAAACAATTGTTCATTGCTGCCATAAATGGCATGACCGTGAACTGAACTACCCGTATCTAGTGTTGAATGCCAACTTCTTGATGTCCTCCTAAGATGCGCGGATTTGTTGATAACTGCTACACAGGTTGATTTTGCTTAAAAATTGGGCGCCTCGGAGTTGATCGAAAATTTCATCTAGTCGCCAGGAGGGAGGGCTAGCGGTTCTTCATGGATATGTTGTCCAACACTCAGTAGTCCATGCACATCCACATCTTTCCACTTTGATTTTTCACAAAGAGCCTGGTGCTACGTAGGATGGCGTGGATGGTCTCATGAACCCCTGACCGAGCATGTCGTCCAACTGCTTTTTCTGTTTGTTCGGCTCGTGATCTCTCATCCGATAGGTCCCCTTCACTGTTGGTCTTTTGTCCGGCTTGAGGGCTGTCTGATGGTCGACGTGGCATTGCGGTAGAAACTCTCGGGGTAGTTTGTTGGGAGACAATTCTTCAAACTCCTTGGTAAGCTCCACAAACTCCTTTGGCACGGCTGCAAAAATTTTAGATTATAAGGCCGTTGACGTCACCTCAGCTGCTACAATTTCTTCCACTTCCCCTGCTTCCACATGGACTAGCCACTCTTGGGCTCCGCGCTTCACGTACCGCTTGACTACGTCCAGAAATATCGGTTGGAATTTTACGGCTGCCGCAACTTTCTCCATTGCTTCCACCTCTGCTGCTTCACGTAACCGTCACTACGTCGTGGGTCACTCGACCAGAGGCATGTGTCCCTTTCTGCCATTAATATTGACATATAATGCTCCGCTGCTTAGTGGACCTCCTGATTGTGCCGATATAGGAAACCTCTCCTGAGGATGGTTTTGTAGCCACTCATTGGGCAATTCCTCAAGATCGTTACGTTGTGCAGATCTTCAATTTGCTGCCAGAGTGGTTTGCAAAATCGGCAGATCTACAGTCGTCCATGGATGGTTTTTCCTTCAAACACTCTTGGTTCAGTTTGAAAACCCAATTTCTGAACCACGTCATTGCTGACAAAACTGTGAGAAGCTCCTCCATCCAGTAGTGCCGGTACCATTCTATGACTTTTACCTTCTCTCTGTTGCACTCGTTGCCGGTTGGTCGTCCTTGTACCCCTCGTCGAACTTTGCGATCTCAGGTTCCCTCGTCTGCGGGGGTGTGACCTGCTCAGATGGACCATCCGTCGGTGTAGATTTTTTTCATCAGATCGAAGCCTATCCATCTACTCCTGTCCTTCTTTGTTTTCCATCTCATCGTTACTTTTCTACAACTTCCCCCCCCTTTTGGCTTGCTGCTGCCGCTTTCGATAGTCGCACAAGCTATGACCCGGCTTTCAACAAGTCCTGCAGAGCGGTATACCATACTGAGAGGCATATTTCCTTAATTAATTCTTTTTCTCAACCATACATTCCTAGATAAATTCCTTGTATGGGAGAATCACATGTGAAATTACTTAAAAACGTGTCATGCATCGTTCACTCTTTTCCTTCACTATGGCAAGCTGACCTAGGTTCACGAAACTCATGAAAGATTTCGAAATAGGTTATACTGCAGAGAGAACGAACTCATGGAGGCTTACCGGCCTTCTTATGGATGGTGTTCTGTCTTCATTGAGGCTTCGATATGGGGGCTTTCCATCTTCATTGGCTCGTACATCCAAGTATCCAAGCTCAGACTAAGGTTGTTTTACTTATTTTGCATTCTCACTTCAACGGTAGAAGAATATGCATGTTACTATATTTTTTGCACGTTCTTCAGGCAATCACCTTCAAAATTCTAAGACACCTAGAGACTGAAAGAGAATGCAATGAGCACCAATATCCAAACTGAAAATGTGATTGGAATATGGCTGAAGCTACGGTATCGTTTTGATTGATGGTGTCAATCTCCATAAAAAACAAGGTCTCCATCGATTGTGACTTCTCTTCGCCACAATAAGAATTGTGACCTTGGGGTTGCCAACCGTTGGATCCTTGCATTGGAGCGTTGTAGTCAGCGCTATCGATGGGGCCGGTTGGCACAATTATTGGTGGAAGGTGCCAAAAATGATTTTGAGATAATGCCAAGTGTATCCTGCCATGGTAGACTAGTGACGCAGTCATTAGATTCCATACCGTGTGTTAGACTTCTCTTTCAGCTTCCCAAAGCGAGCGAGTGTAGCACGCACAAAGGATCTCCATGATAGAGATGTGCCATGTTGGATTGCTCTACTTGAGAGGTAGTACGCCTGCTATCGACGATGAGAGAATGGTTGGAATAGCCGTGGATCCAACTCGGCTGGTCTCCTGCTATCGTTGGATGGCAATTAGATCGGACCACCAACTCAAAGCCGTGCCACACAAAAGTGAGGCCACGGGGTCATTTGTCTTTTTCATTTTTATCCTAGTAGTGATAAATTACACCTCCAAACTTGTTAGCCACATCCTAAATATCGGTCCTTTCGAGTTTGCGGGATCAAACGACTCAGGGAGTGCCTGTCCAATATGAGATTCACTTGAGAGTTATCAATTTCTCTCGGTGAACAGTGCTTCACACACATGAGAAAATGAAAGCTTCTCCATTGCCTCATTGAACTATTGGAGCAGATGGATGTTGAGGCTCTCGAGTATAGAAAATTTGCGGTAAATGTCTTTGTTAACTCGTGCTTGTTGGCCGGTGCTTCCCATTACATGAGGTGTCATCCCAAAGGGCTGCGGCGAAGGCTAAGGGTTTGCCGCGCCTGAGGGGACCGTCACCGGATTGGCAATCGGTTTTTTCGCCGCTGCACCGTTTGCCACGAAAGTTGTCCTTGCCGCCTGGTTTGCCTGGAGTACGTCATTTTTTGCGTGCTACTGATCCGCCATAGCTCAAGTACTCACTAAGGAATATCGCTCATCTCTGGTTGCGCTCGCTCCGTCCACCATTGTCTTCATGAAGTCTGCGACCTTTTGAATTGTGGCGATATGCTAAGGACTTTTGCTTGGTGTTTGCCGAGTAGTTCATGCATCCGTTGTACCTCTAGCATTGTTGCACTCTCATATCCAATATTACACCGAGCGGAACGAAGGTAGTTCAGAGGTAAGGGTAGTCGATTAGTTTGAACTAATCGAATAAATGCACAAAGCATCTCAAACAAAGACTAAATAGTCAACCTTTTAATGTGTTTCATCAATGATGTTTTTTAAAGGTTGTTGGTCGTTGGCTCACCCCTTACTCCAAACTTTTCCGAAATTGAACAAAAATGAAGCTTGGCAAGTCAGGTCGCCGATGCCACTGTTTGAACATGGCATACCCTTGCGCTTCGTCAACGTGACGCAGGCGGCACACATGTGCTGCAAGTGAGAAATATAGGTCCAATATTCAGCTCCTCGCTCAAATAATGACGCTCACCAATAAGTTAGGTTCTTAGTTAAAACCCAAGTAAATGTTGGAAAAGTACCCATAACTATTTAGTTTATCCCATGACTAAAACGATTATTGCGCGCATTTAACTAATTATTCTGAGCGTGCAAATCTCTTAGTTTGAACTACTAACTACTGAGGCAGGGTTCCAAAGCTGACTAAATAAATTCTAGTCAAGCTTTGTATGTCGCGAACAACAATTGCGAGTTGTTACGAGCTGGCCGGCTAGCTGGTAATCCGGTCGTTTACGTTGCGAGGACCTTGCGAAGGCGGGGTGGAAAGCCGACGGTGGTGTAAACCAATGAATTAGTTACAATCATTTGCAAAGCCAAAACAACCACTTTAGTCAAACTAAATGAACTCAATGCCTGCATCGCATCCAATTGCTAACTAATTAGTTGGTTCCGTAGCCAATCACGTGCGCGAAGCTTAGTGTCATGCATGCGGCGACGAGCGATGCGAAGGATGAGGGAGCGAATTAGTTGGCAAGTAGCTCGCGTGTTTTGACTTTTTCATGGACAAGGTCACATCGTGCCGAGTCCACAACGGAGGAATGTTGGATGTCCAGTCCAACCCAACTGAGCTAAAGTGTTTGACCCCTGTCGCATGCAACTACACCAACTAAAAGGTTGAACTATTAGTTCATCTCAAGTGACGTGGCGCCAATATCCGCCTCAACCAATAGTTGAACTAAGTAGTCTAACACTTTCGCGCCTTAGTCTGACTTATTAGTTAAGTGTGCAAATCTGTAGTTCGGGTCTGGCTCTGAAATCGACTCGATAGTTCGTAATCGATTTTGATCGAGCGGAGCGAATTATGCGAGCTCTCATGACGTGTCAGTCTAAGTCATGTACTGGTTGTCAACCGTTGCGAGGGGCTTGCGATGTCGTAAGCATTTTCCCTCGTAGTTGAGATAGAATAAAATAGTTATGGTTGTGCGTGACTCGGTTTTTTTACTATTTAGTTTGGACTCTTTGACTAAATGCACTCGATCCTTAGGCCAAGAAAAAATAGTTAAAGTTTTAACGTGTTTCTGACAATATGATTTTTATTAAAGAAGAAACGTTCATCGGTCATGAGCCGGTGCACGGGTGGTGTTAGTTTGAGCATTTGAAATTCGAACTTTCGAACATGCACCTAGTCGTTCCTAAAAGCAAACGGGCAACTCGACCTTCCGTCATCGCACCATTGTTGACCTGTTTTTGGTATATGCACGGTACAAGGATGCGTGGTGCAATTCTCTGTCAGTTCACCTCCGTTCATTCATCCTTTGTGGAATTTCATCATGGCTGGTAACCGTCCTTCCTTCCCTTCTACGTCAGTCAGTGCCTCAGTATCCACTTCGACGCTGGTGCACGTGTCTACAATTTCACTTCCCCTCAACACCCTCGTATTCCGGCTCTGGCAGGACATGCGGGAGATGAACAAGGCTGTACGTCAACGTGTAAGACTCTGGCCCTATGCGCGTGCGGCTTCTGAGCCTGGACGCATGGACGACTTCTACCAAATCCCATTGAATGGCAACGACGATGGTGGATAACAGCATGGACGCCACGTGCCACAGCCTTCGTTGTGGGACGAGGGTCATATGGAGTACTATTCACGCACCGATGGGCATGACGCACATCTCGCAGTTATTGCCAAGCCCATCCCCAAGGTCGTCGTCGGTGAAACCACCGACATGTTGAGTCAAAACGCATATCATCCTACTCCGACGCTGGCAACACCTACAATGAGCAACACATCCGTGGATACAAGTGGCGGGCTCGACAAGAACTGGTGGACGACCAAGAAGGACGTCCAGCTGTTGAAATTGGCGGTGTAGAATGCCACGGATTTCCATGAGACTCGCAGGTGGTAGACCAAGATGGACGAGGTCATTTCCACAGTGGTGAAGGAGATGCTGACCGTCGATCAAGTGCATTATCGCTGCAACAACCTCACGAAGTGATGGCGCCTCGCCTACGACCTCGTTTGTAAGAGTGGCAATAACATCGACAGCATCCATTGGATGATCGAACTAGACGCAAAGGCGTGGGAGGATCTCCGGCCGGAGAACACTGCAGTTGCTAAATTGTAGGGTAAATTTTTGCCTTGGTTTGAACTTGGAACAAAATTTTGGATCCATGATAAGGCTGACAGTGGTAATGCATACAGTTCAAAGGAAGCTCGCTGTGTCAGAGAAAGAAAATTGCCAACGGTTGACGATGTCGTCCATCGTAAGGTGTTTGACAGGCAGGTGGATAGTGTGGCAAAGCTCGTTCAAGGTGCTGCACATCTGGAATGCGTCATCAAAGACGACAATCCCAAAACGCCATGGACTATGGCAGTCCAGGACGTGAGCGATGATAAGTGCATGTCCAGTGATGATAAGTTGGAGCTGCTGGATGTACTACAAAAGGATGGGAAGATATGTGTGATGTATGTGTACTCCAAGGGTGGAATTCGTTCACGTGTTCTCAACTTGATTCTAGGACGGGATGCATGGCATGCTGATAAGGAAGATGAGGGTGATGAGGACGAGGAGGACGAAGATGGCGATAAAGATGAGGAGGATGAGGAGGTGGAGGCGTGGGAGACCAATGGAGAAGACGAGAACGCCATGTAGGAGAGCCACGGTGAAGCCGGGTTGCAGAGCAATGAGGACCTGAGTGTCATGGGGTTAGTGGTTACGTAGTTTGCATGTTTTTATTAGGGGTGAAAATACTCAGATACCCATAAAACGCAATGTGTGACTCTGATCCGCCCGGTAGCGGCAAAAAAAAAACTCAAAAGCCCAGTCGAAAATCATGATCGCTCGCGGCATGCGTCGACGGGCGAGCATGAAAAAATCGTGCATGCGGACATTGCTCCCTCGCGATCGAGCGAAAACGCCCTTCTTTCGTTTTCGATAATGTTTTTCAAATGCAAACCTATGACTTTAACACGCAAACCGCATTCAAACCATACCCCTAATTACATTAAAGGTTTTAGGGTTTTATTTTTGCGCGGGCTTCTGCTGGGCCCCGCGGCAGCGGGGCCCAGCAGGTTCCCTTTCAACGCATGGGGAGTCTCGAACTCCCCTCAAACTCTAAACAAACCTACCCCCGCTAGTATCACAAACCCTTCAACGAAAGGGTTTGTGATACTAGCGGAGGGCGCCGCATACCATGCGTCCTCAGCGCATGGCATGTGGTCTCGCCATGCATTTTCGTTTGTTTTCTTTGTTACTGGCGTGGCGGTAGCGGCGGCCGATGGGTAGTTAGGTTATTTCTCGCTCGACGACGGGCGAATGAGTTTTATATTTCTACTATTCGGGTATATGGTGACCGAACCCTNTTTAACACGCAAACCGCATTCAAACCATACCCCTAATTACATTAAAGGTTTTAGGGTTTTATTTTTGCGCGGGCTCCTGCTGGGCCCCGCGGTAGCGGGGCCCAGCAGGTTCCCTTTCAACGCATGGGGAGTCTCGAACTCCCCTCAAACTCTAAACAAACCTACCCCCGCTAGTATCACAAACCCTTCAACGAAAGGGTTTGTGATACTAGCGGAGGGCGCCGCATACCATGCGTCCTCAGCGCATGGCATGTGGTCTCGCCATGCATTTTCGTTTGTTTTCTTTGTTACTGGCGTGGCGGTAGCGGCGGCCGATGGGTAGTTAGGTTATTTCTCGCTCGACGACGGGCGAATGAGTTTTATATTTCTACTATTCGGGTATATGGTGACCGAACCCTTTTATTAGTTAGTGCATTTGATTATTCATTTGTAATGTTTTATTTGAAATAATACACAAAAGGAGAAGTGACTCTCCACGATGAATTTCTCATCTTCCAATTGAACATAGTTGTTCCACATGTCTGTTGCAATTAAATTTTCACGTGCCCTAATGTAAGAATCTCCGTTGAGACGTCCGGGTGGTCGCACACGCATTGGTCATGCTTGTGCACAGGGGTATGGCTCACAATCTCTCCACCCTGGAAATTGCATGTGCTGACGTTTCTAAATCATTTTGTGCATCACAGAACAAGAATAGACAAGCATGTCTTGGAATGACATGTCATATGGTGACAAAGCATTCAAAATCTTGAAGCGGGCTTTCAAAATGTCGAACGCCCGCTCAATGCACAATCGAGCGGGCGCGTGACGCATATTGAACAACTCCTTGACGTTGTTCGGTTGGAGAATACCAGCCCCGAACTCTTGCAAATGATATCTCACACCACGGTAGGACGACATTAATCCATATCCTTCTGGAAATGCTATGTCCGCCAATACAAATTTCCAGCGAGCAACCGGAATGCACGACGTAGTGCGTCTGTCAACATGCACACGTCGTGAACGGAATCTTCCCATCCAGCAATTACGTATGTGAAGCGTAGGTTGGCGTTGCATGCTACGAGAATGTTTTGTGTGAATTGAGAGTGACGATTTATGTAGGCAGGCGTGTGGTTTCTATGACAACGACCGGCACGTGTATACCATCCATTGCACCCACGCAGTCCTGAAAGTACGGTAGATAATTGCGTTTATTTATCCACGTAGAAGGAGGGTCGTCCGAACGAGGTAGGCGAATAACTACTTCAGATACCAAGAGTAAAGCAGTGACCACCTCCCGAAGAACCTGGATAATCGTAGTAGCAGTGTGTTGGAAGCGTTCAATTAGCTGTCGGACAGACATTCCATGGCAAACGCATTGCATCCATATAAAAAGTTTCTTATCTCTTGTAAGTTGTGTGTCGTGAAGTCCGTCGTGCTCGGTAATGTAAATTAGCATGCCGCGCCATGTGGATACGGTCATTCGAGCCATGTTGTATAGTCGGAGAGGATGCCTGTGGCGAAGTTCAGCCAACCAATCACGACCACGGAATTCGCCATCGTGCATCCGTCGACGTGTCACACGAAAGAGAAGGCATAGGACGAGGTTTCCGGTGAGCTGACGTATTAGGCGCACAACCCGAGTATGTATGTCACGAAGGTGTCGGATTAGTGCTACACGAGCTGTAGCACGACGACGATCTGCATCCATTGTGTGAAGTGTCGTGAATACTTGCAACTATGGAGTTTTTGGACGTGGACTTGCATGTCAAAAGCTAGCGTGACGCGTAGCCCACGACACGGTTTGCTTTCCGCATACCGTTGTGCTTTGTCCACGCGACCCGACCATCGGACACATGCCGCACATGACAAGTGACAAAGACGAATTTGTTAGGTTCTTAGTTCAAACCCCACAAACAGCGGCAAAACAGCCCAAAACTAATAAGTCTATCCCATGACTACAACGTTTCCCACCCGCGGTTGACTAATCAGTCTAAGCGCGTAAAGCTCTTAGTTAGAACTACAAACTATTTAGTAGATCGCGGAACCGGACCTAGAATTTTGTCGGTTTTGGATCCCCACCTAAGGGCGGGTTTGGGTAACGTCGCATGCACGTGCGACGTCCTCCAGACCCTCGATGCTCGCACAACTTGAGCCTTCCACAGGCCCCGTTCGAGCATCCGCGCGAAGATCGAGGACAGTCACCGGGCAGCACTCGCACTCGTTAGGAAGTACACACAACTCGGCGGCGCGCAGGTTTCGAGGGCAGTCAGGCCCAATGCGGTGTTACCCAAATGGACCGTAAGTAGATTTCGGAACCGGACCTAACTTGTAGATGGCGTAGCGCTTCGGTGCGGCTATGGGGCGCGCTTGTACGCCGGCTATGGCGTACATGCTCTACTGTGCGACAGAAATCCAAGTTGTCACGAAGATCGTGTGAAAGCTCAATGTCGCCCGATCAGCTGCGTTATCTTTGCCGATGGCTCGAGCAAACGAGTGGAATCATGACGAAGTGCTCGAAGGAGCTGAAGCGGGGAGTCCGTCTCGTAGCAGTGAAGGTTGACGCGCTCGAACTTCTCTCCATCAGCCCTGATATTGCCCTGGAGGTGATGAGCCAGCCGTACGTCGTTGGAGACGAAATGCTCTCTCTCATCCTTAACGGACAGCAAGTGCTTGATTGTACGGAGAATGGAAAGCAGACAGGCAAGCGCGGGCGCTCGTTCTGCCTCCAGATCCAACTTACCACCGTCCCTCTGCCAGCACTGGACGCGGCGGACGCATGGAAGGACGCAGCCTACGCTCCACCAGGAACAGTAACAAGATTTGCGGGAATTATAGTCTGCGCATCACTGCCACGAAAGATATCCACATCAACATCCATGTCCTGTAATAAGACTTTTACAATGCTTTCTTCACGAGAACACGGGGTGTACAAGGAGCCCATGTTCTCTATGTGTTTTTGTGTGCTGTCCTTCATCAAATTATTCTTTTCTCCCGGTTCGCTCCTTAAGATCACACATCCTCTTCAGGCAACGGCAAAGATGCCAGAACTGTGGCACAGTCAAAGCCGCATTTTGGCCGGCGTATCAGCGGGCTCGTTGCTGCAACCGGTGGGGCGCGTGGACTGAGGTGCTAAAAGAAAACTATGAGCTTTTCTGCCAGGTACGTGATGGTGCTTTCTCTGCCTATTGTTCAGCTGTCAGGATGTATTCCTTTGTAGTTGACGACATCTGTACTCCAACACTGCAGGACGTTTTGGTACGCTCTGATCCATTCCAAGCCTCCAAAGCAAACAATGGCTCCAAGCGGCTACTCCACGTCATCTTGCTTGAGAGTGCGCTTGGTCAGTTTTGTGTTGGAGAATCGTGCGACATTGTTGGTCATACTGCATTTGCGCCAGGCGAAGAGGCCCTGTCCGGCGATGGGAAGCTCTGTACATCCCTCATCATAGTGGCAAACCACGCTGTCTTTGGTACCAGAGAGGGTGAAGAAGCAGCCAGAAGAGATGATGTTGCCCAGCTTGACCCAGGCAACAATTCAGCCCTTCATCGTCCTTTCAGAGCAAAAGAGAGGGTTGCTTCACTGGGCTTGCTGTGCATGAGCTTGCGGGGACTCATGGACTCGTGTGGTGGGAACCTCTTTCCAGATTTGACCTTTGGGGAAGCAGCTGCTTTTACTGGAATTCATCCACTCCTTCCGCTCGCCCTCCTTCTGAGTGTGGCCTCTTCCGTCCAGCAGCCAGGCTCCCCTTCCACAGACGAGGTCTACAGGCTGCTGCAAGAGGATGAGTACGCTGTGATTGACAGGTTGAAGCTGAACGTGCTTGTTGTCTGCGGAGGCCACTGCTCGTTTCTGACAAGAGCCCTCGAGTTGGCGTCCAGTCTTGCTCAGCGGCATGTTCACCACTGTCCCTCAAAGTCTCGTTCTGAAGACCTTGTGGGCAAGCTTTACAACTCGAGGCCGCCGTTGTCTGGGCCTACCTTGGAGGCAGGAAGTTTGGTCTTGGGATCTGGTGGAGTGGTGGTTCTTGAAGCGGCGAAAGGCTCACCACAAAAGGAGGCCTGGTCCTCAATGGCATACGCAATGGACTGTGATCAGATTTCGTTTGGACAAANGATTGACAGGTTGAAGCTGAACGTGCTTGTTGTCTGCGGAGGCCACTGCTCGTTTCTGACAAGAGCCCTCGAGTTGGCGTCCAGTCTTGCTCAGCGGCATGTTCACCACTGTCCCTCAAAGTCTCGTTCTGAAGACCTTGTGGGCAAGCTTTACAACTCGAGGCCGCCGTTGTCTGGGCCTACCTTGGAGGCAGGAAGTTTGGTCTTGGGATCTGGTGGAGTGGTGGTTCTTGAAGCGGCGAAAGGCTCACCACAAAAGGAGGCCTGGTCCTCAATGGCATACGCAATGGACTGTGATCAGATTTCGTTTGGACAAAATGGTGAAATTCAGGCTGCTTGTGGCACGACCTGGTGCACATATTCTCTTAAACCAGGAACACAGAGCCGGGATGGCAGAGGCCCAAGCTATGGCTGCTTTGAACGCAGCTCAACGCTTGCTATTGATGAGGTCCAGGATGTGATGCAAGTGGCGCTCATGAAATTTGACATCATCCTCTCATACCCCGCTTGTTACCCAGTGAACTCATGTGAGGAGGTCATTCCATCACAGAATCTTCTCGCGTTTGACCAGCTTAAAGTCCACCTTCAGCAAGCCTGTTTCCGAATTGGATCATGTTCCTACACTGATGAAGCAATGGATCTTCTCAAAGCATACTACCTTTCCCTTCGCCAAGCCAAACTGCTTCTAAGTGTCGAGGATGCCTCTCTCATGACTCTGAAAAGCCTCCTCCGATCTGCCCAAGCATGTGCTCGTCTTTGCTTGCGGTTGGTTTAATTTCCTCTAAACCAATGCAGAGAAGAATGCAATCCAGGCCAAGTGTAACAACTTGCACCTTTTCTTCACTGCAGGAGTAAGGTCCAGCCGACACCTGACGCAGTCGTCTCTATCATGCTCTGCGAGTTCGGCCTGAGAACCAAGGTATCCCTGCACGTTTTTCAGTGCAACGAATAGGATGTGATGATCTTTTGCAAGCTAACTCATCCCCTTTTGCACCTCTGTGCAGTTTGGGTGTTTCACCATTGGTGGCTTGTCATCTCTGGATGATTCTGGAATGCTTTCAGCAAGGCCACTTGAGGATGTCATTTCCGTTGTACATAGCATCATCAAGACAACTCTCGCCTCCCTCGACATGGAAGAGTGAACACTACAGATGCTGAGATTTCGACATTTGATTGAGAGTAACTTTGTTCTAGCCGTTAACATGTACCCCTTCAGCATCATTCGCTGTGCTATGCACCCCAGAATTGAGCACATTTTTTTCTTCTGGAGCAGATACGCTTCAACCAACCTATGTGAGCCACACAAATGGGATCTGTGTGATCCTCGCAGGAACACTAGCACAAGAATCCCGGAATGTATCTTTCTTGCACGGGTGGAGAGCTGTGCTCTTTTACATGCACACCTCACAAATTGCCTCATGTGCTGGCATGTTCCATCACTCACATCCACCCTATGATTTGAGGCTACCGCACCAGAGTCGTCAATTCCAGTTGGGACCAGAGCTCTTTACAACCTGACTGCAACTATGAAGCACTCAAGTCACTTTCCTATCGTCAGGAATCATGCAACCTAATGCATCCTCATTACCCATATCCACAAGTGGCCCGGCACTGCCAACATCAGGACTTCCTACGAACATCCCTGTGGTCTCAGTGGCACTGATTGAACAGGCCACTGTCAGAGCCAAGTCTCTCTCAGATTCATCTGAGAATTCACTGCAGCATGAATGCTGAGATGCAGTGGCTAACCAGATGTGGTCACAGTGGACAGAGACAAGGTAGCTTGCATAAACTGCACATTCAGTGAGCGCATGTGTGCATTAAGAGCTTTTCATACACGGGATTTGAATACTGGCAGACTATGCACATATCACCAAAAAGAAGGGTTAGGGCAAAACTATGCTGTGATGTACCCTCAACCCTAGTTCCTGCCAGCCATAGTAGTTCTACTCAGGACGCAGTGTGGTGAGGGCGTTGGTCATCAGACCAAGGCCAGCAACCAACCACTTCAGGAAAGGCATCCAGACAGACTCGTTGGCACTGCTGGGTCGCATAGCCTTGACCACAAGGTGGCTGCAGGCCACGCGGATGAAAACTCCTGCAGCAAGACCATAGCCGATGGCC
>SZWC01003110.1:119716-139899 GCA_023375785.1 Penium margaritaceum | reverse complement strand
AGGGAGAGGGAGAGAGAGAGAGAGAGAGAGAGAGAGAGAGAGAGAGAGAGAGAAGGCTCTCAACGTGCATTCCCCATGAATTGCTTGTAAGAAGGCTTTGGGAGCCACCTCACAAGGAAGCTTCCTCACGAGAGAGCCACCTCACAAGGAAGCTTCCTCCCGACAAAGCCTCCTTAGAAGGAAGCTTCCTCACGGGCAGTGTCCTCACAAAGAAGACTGGAACTACGGGGGAGAGTCCCCACCACAAAACTAGGTGTGACATGGCACCTAGGTGACATGGCACGACCGCTCCTGCGAAACACGGTGACTGCCCCATGGATTGCAAATGGGAGGGACTGTGAAGCACGATTCGAGGCTGTGGCAGGATTGCACTCCAACCATCTGAAATGATATCTAAAAACCATGTGTAAAAACTTGTGGCATGGACTCACTCTCTCCCTCACTCTCTCCCTCACTCTCTCCCTCACTCTCTCCCTCACTCTCTCCCTCACTCTCTCCCTCTCTCCCTCTCACTCACCCCAGACGCGGCCGCCCTCTTCGACCACACAGTGATGGCGAGGAACGCGACGAGGATGAGCGTGCGGAGGGAAGAGCGCCAGCTCCTGCCAGGAAGAAGAATTGAGGGAAGCAGAAACAAGGGAGATGAGGGAAAGGAGTGAGCACGTGCGCCAATGCCTTGGAAGGCAATTGAAGTCGAAGACGAGGGAGGATGCCAGAACTAGAGAGGAATTGGGCACATGGGAGGGAGCTGAGAGGGGAGAGGAAGTGGGAGAAATGTGAGGAGGGTAGGTGGAAATGTGAGGAGGGTAGGTGGAAACGTGAGGAGGGTAGGTGGAAATGCGAGGAGGGTAGGTGGAAATGTGAGGAGGGTAGGTGGAAATGCGAGGAGGGTAGGTGGAATAAGGTGCGTTGGTAGGAGCGAGGGATAGGCAGAATAAGTCGATGTTGAATGGGTGGGGCAGAAAACAAACCACACCAACCTCGCATTCAGACAGAACAAAACACACCGAAACAAAACGACAAACCATGCAAGCAGGCGAGCAAGAGCTTGACGTCACAGCACGCAGCGTCACAGCACACAGCATTACAGCAGTCAGCGTCGCAGCACGCAGCAAGTGTCATGGGCCCGAGTCGGAAGTCCCGTGAGGGAGAAACCCGGTCACTGAATCAGACACGGCCCATAAACCCAAAGCAGCCCTGCAAGACTCGTCCATCCTTCCAGTTCAATTGCCGGCACTGACGCTCCTGGGCTCTACCCAGGAGCGCACCAGGCAGGACGTGCCTGGCAGGACGTGTCTGGCGGAACGTGCCTGGCAGGACGTGCCTGTAAAACTAACACTATCCAGCTCCCGGTAAAGCTAAAAACATGCAGCTGTGGTTGGGGTTGGCGTCCTCAGGCGCTGCGGTGGAGAGCGCCGATGGGGTTGGCGCTGGAAGGCGTATGCCGATGGCCTTTGTGAAACGTGCGAGACGAAAATGCTCTGGTGGGCACAGGGCCACTGCGGACTCACCTCCCGCGAGACTGTCCGCATAGCAAATGCAGTGGTTGGAATGCCACGCGCGCCATTGGTGGAGCAGTAATGAGCGACAGGAAAGGGAAGGGGAGGGAAGGACGCTGAGAGGCCGATGGGAGCGGACGGGCGGAGGCCGACGGTGCCGCGCGGGCAGTTATGCAATGCACAGAGAAAGCGTGTGGAGTGGAGCAATGTAGAGACCCTTTCGGAGGGAACGGGTTTGGGGCGAAGGGGGAAAAGGGAGGGTGTGAGACGGAGGGGTTATGTGTGGCAGCGCTGGTGATTGGAGGGCGAGGGGGTCTGACTCGTTGCGGAACGAGCTGCTGCCTGAGTGAGCTGGTTGGATTTGGGGGAAGGGGGCCGGTCGAAGGGTTGTTTGAAGGTCGAGTGGACGTCCTGGCGTGCAGGATTGTAGTGGAGGGGGAAAGCGCGCGAAACTTGGTCAGCCTCGAGTGTGAAGTGTCGAGGTGAAGGCAGCTCCTCGCTTTCTCCTTTGCGGTGTGGTAAGGTACAGAGCGGCCGATTAGTGATGTGCGAGGTGATGTTGTTGAGGTGGTGGTGTTGTTGCGGCTAATTCCCAGGTCGCCCCCATTTTCGGGCGACCATGTCTGAGACGCCCCAATTCTGAGAAAAGTAGCTAGTTCGCCCCCATTCCGAAAATAAACAGCTAGGTCGCCCCCATTGTTTTAATAGTTTCTTAGCTTGCCCCCATTCTGAGAAAAATAGCTAGGTCGCCCTCATTTTTTTAACGAAATGTCGATGGTTTGGGGTTAGGGGTGTCGACGTCGGCGGAGGCCTGCGAGGACGTCATCGTTCGGACGTGCGGCATCACCGAACGAACGAGACGCCCCCCCCGCCGACCCCCCCCCCACCCACCCAACGAACGAGGCGTCATCGTTCGTACGTGCCCCCCCCCCCTCCCCCCCCCCGCACCCAGCACGCCTCGTCGCCCCGACACAACTCAACAGCGCGGAGACGTGCAGGACGCGAAACCGCTACGACAAAAAGCGTGAAAAATCCCTTCCTCGCGACGTATGCGAATTATAGCACTAAAATGTAGAAAATTACTCCACTACCTGTACAAATACATATACATACATGTATACATATACATATACACATAGATATACGTGACACCTGGAATATGCATGGAAATGTACATATACATATGCATAAGGATCTATGTATACATATACATGTAAATACACGTACACATATACATATACATATACATATACATATACATATACATATACATATACATATACATATACATATACATATACATATACATATACATATACATATACATATACATATACATATACGTATACGTATACGTATACGTATACGTATATGTATATGTATATGTATATGTATATGTACATGTACATGTACATGTACATGTACATGTACATATACATATACATATACATATACATATACGTATACGTATACGTATACGTATACGTATATGTATATGTATATGTATATGTATATGTACATGTACATGTACATGTACATGTACATGTACATATACATATACATATACATATACATATACGTATACGTATACGTATACGTATACGTATATGTATATGTATATGTATATGTATATGTACATGTACATGTACATGTACATGTACATGTACATATACATATACATATACATATACATATACGTATACGTATACGTATACGTATACGTATATGTATATGTATATGTATATGTATATGTACATGTACATGTACATGTACATGTACATGTACATATACATATACATATACATATACATATACGTATACGTATACGTATACGTATACGTATATGTATATGTATATGTATATGTATATGTACATGTACATGTACATGTACATGTACATGTACATATACATATACATATACATATACATATACGTATACGTATACGTATACGTATACGTATATGTATATGTATATGTATATGTATATGTACATGTACATGTACATGTACATGTACATGTACATATACATATACATATACATATACATATACGTATACGTATACGTATACGTATACGTATATGTATATGTATATGTATATGTATATGTACATGTACATGTACATGTACATGTACATGTACATATACATATACATATACATATACATATACGTATACGTATACGTATACGTATACGTATATGTATATGTATATGTATATGTATATGTACATGTACATGTACATGTACATGTACATGTACATATACATATACATATACATATACATATACGTATACGTATACGTATACGTATACGTATATGTATATGTATATGTATATGTATATGTACATGTACATGTACATGTACATGTACATGTACATATACATATACATATACATATACATATACGTATACGTATACGTATACGTATACGTATATGTATATGTATATGTATATGTATATGTACATGTACATGTACATGTACATGTACATGTACATATACATATACATATACATATACATATACGTATACGTATACGTATACGTATACGTATATGTATATGTATATGTATATGTATATGTACATGTACATGTACATGTACATGTACATGTACATATACATATACATATACATATACATATACGTATACGTATACGTATACGTATACGTATATGTATATGTATATGTATATGTATATGTACATGTACATGTACATGTACATGTACATGTACATATACATATACATATACATATACATATACGTATACGTATACGTATACGTATACGTATATGTATATGTATATGTATATGTATATGTACATGTACATGTACATGTACATGTACATGTACATATACATATACATATACATATACATATACGTATACGTATACGTATACGTATACGTATATGTATATGTATATGTATATGTATATGTACATGTACATGTACATGTACATGTACATGTACATATACATATACATATACATATACATATACGTATACGTATACGTATACGTATACGTATATGTATATGTATATGTATATGTATATGTACATGTACATGTACATGTACATGTACATGTACATATACATATACATATACATATACATATACGTATACGTATACGTATACGTATACGTATATGTATATGTATATGTATATGTATATGTACATGTACATGTACATGTACATGTACATGTACATATACATATACATATACATATACATATACGTATACGTATACGTATACGTATACGTATATGTATATGTATATGTATATGTATATGTACATGTACATGTACATGTACATGTACATGTACATATACATATACATATACATATACATATACGTATACGTATACGTATACGTATACGTATATGTATATGTATATGTATATGTATATGTACATGTACATGTACATGTACATGTACATGTACATATACATATACATATACATATACATATACGTATACGTATACGTATACGTATACGTATATGTATATGTATATGTATATGTATATGTACATGTACATGTACATGTACATGTACATGTACATATACATATACATATACATGTACATATACATGTACATATACATATACATATACCTATACATATACATATACATATACATATACATATACATATACATATACATATACATATACATATACATATACATATACATATACATATACATATACATATACATATACATACACATAAACATATACAAACATATATTCATTTACATATGCATACAATATAAGTATACCTATACATATACATATACATATACATATTTTTCTACTTATTGTTTATGTTGTCTTTTTTTTCATACTCATACTCTTTTTGCATGTGTGCAACGTTTTGTGACATTTCTGTTCTCTTGGCCCGACATGTTCCAGTAATCCTAGATGGTGGTGTTCACGTAACTTGGTTTATGTAGGTGTCGGCCGACGTAGTTCGCCCGAACCTGATCAGTAGGAAGTCGGGGTGTGTTTTTTGTGCGTTTTTGTGTGTAGGCATCGAAGTCCAATGCACATATAATGCTTCACGCATGAAAACTCTCTCTCACATGGTTATTCAAAGTTTTTTCCTAACGTAATACCGCTGTTTTCGCTCGGCGGCGGTTTGGGTAGCCTTCTGAGATGTTTTGTTTTTTTTTTCCCCGGCTGGAACGTTGGGTGGTCTCACACCGGTTCGTAGCAACTCCGCCACGTAGCTACACGTGCTCGCCACGTCTACAAATTCCTCATGGCGGACAGTGAAGGTATTGCTAGCTAGGTGCCCTCACACCGGACGGCCTAGCAACTGCACCAAGCGAGAGTTGGCGACGGTCGGCGTTTCTGTGCGCGACAACACTTTTTCCCCAGTTTTCGCGAGTCCGGCATGCACGAAAGTCCGTCTGGTTACCTCGCTATGTGAGCGACGTCGGTACCAGGGCGGAGCGACTTGGGAGTTGCTGCCGAGTTGCTACAGCTCCAAGGCTGTAGCAACCCCTAGCAACTCCGGGTCGCCTCGCCAAAGGTTCGCGGGCCTCTTCGCGGTCAGCGACGACTTGAGCTGGAGTTGAGCTCGCGTCGCCCCCCTGACGTGGCAGGGGGGGGGGTTGAGTTGCTACGGTGTGAGAGCACCCGTTCTTTATTGATTCGCGTCCTCGACGGTCTGTTTTCTAATCTTACGCGTCCCTAGACTGGCTCGAAGCGATGACTTCCAGGGTCGTGTTTGAAAGAGAATTCTCAAAACAGAGCGATGTACGTACGAGCATGGGCAACTTTCGTTGTCCATGCTCGTACGTCCATCGCGCCATCATCCTCGTCCTCGCCAGGAAATGCAAAGGAAGCTTACTAATGTAGTATGGTCGACATTTTCTCCGCTGTAACAGATGCCCTATGAGATTACAAAATATTCATACAAAGCCTAACACGTAACATGTTAAAGTCGACGACAAAGATGCGAGCAAGTCTGGAAGGCGGACAGGGTGGACACAGTGTCCGGAATGATGTACGGTTCGATTTTATTGAAACCGATTTTTAGCAATTTGCGAACAAAATATTATCGTCACCTTGCCCCCAATTTTTAAAGTGGGAGCAAGACGGCGATAATATTTTATCCGTACTGGGCATCGTAGCCATAATTCCCCGGAGCACCAAAAGTGGGGGCGACCTGGCCATGACTTTTCGGAATGGGGGCGACCTATTCATTTTTCTCAGAATGGGGGCGTCTCAGGCATGGCCGAGCGAGAATGGGGGCGACTTAGAAAGTCGCCCGGTGTTGTTGGTGGACTGCGAAATGTATGACGTTTATGCACGCTGAAGTTGAGGGGGGGGGGGCAGGCGGGGCAGGCGCGATGTGCCCGAGCCGCGGGGGTGGTGGCGGCGATTGGGGCGTGGCGCGTGAGCTGGCTGGTGCTGCCGCTGGCAGGGGGTGAAAGCAACATGAAGGTGCGGCCGGAGGAGCAGACGGCCACCGGTGCTTGTCCTCTGCAATGGTTGCACCAGACGATGGCCATTCCAGTTGCTGCTCCGGCTGCTGCTCCTGCTGCTGCTCCTGCTGCTGCTGCTCAAGCTGCCGGTGGGTGAAGCTAGTGGGGCGGACTGAAAATTGCAAATGGACAATAAAATTCGCCATGGATTGTGATCTGACGGTCCGATGTAGCTCGATCGTTTTGTGGAACCGCCAAGAAGAGTCCCTCCGGCCGTGAGATCTCGATTTTCTTTTGCATGAAAGAAGATATTATGACGGAGGGCTTTGCGTTTACGGCCCGCGGTTCGGGCAATTTTTTCGAGTCGTGACCCTTTTCAGCAAGCGGCCTGATTTCGCGACGCCGCGAGGGTCATGTTCTCGAGGCGTCCACGCGAAATCGCGTTTTTAACGGGCCGTGGCCCTTCGTCTAAACAGGACCAAGGGAAATTTCCAAAACACCACACGATAGAAGAGAAGTACTGTCCAGCGCCACCATTTCATAAATTCAATTCATACATGACAAGTTATCAGATTCTACAACTTACTCTGCCACGTTTTCTGATTTTTGAATGAAGATAAGCAACAGATGTTTTGTGCAACGACAACATGCCACAAGGGGCATAAAACAAGTAATTATATATTCCGAAAACAAGAGACATTTTATTTGTGACCTACGTACACGAGTACCTAATATTTGCGCGTGGGTAATTTTGTCATTTGTTTCATGGATCACCACGCGATGACCTTTAAAGAAGGTGCGCGACCAGAGGAAGGGGGTAACCGAGATAGGGGGAGGTGGACAGGTTGCTTCATAGAGCGGTGGAAGGCAATGATGACTTTTGCACTAAAGAAGAAAGGGTCATTTTGCCTTAGCTTAAACGACTTCGTGAAGAATTATCATTAATTATGAATCGATATACGTATACATATCAAGAGAGAAAGGGATGTAGGAATATGTATATATCTCAATTTAGAATAGGTATATATCGATATATATAGAAACATATATATAGATATAGCTATAAATATCGATATAGATATAGGTACATAAAGATATGGAAATTATTAAAGAAATAGATATGCATATAGATATAGGTTTGGATATATGTAAAAAAAGATATAGATATACATATAGATGTAGATATATGTACATGTAGGTATAGATATAGATATAGATGTAGACATAGATATCGATATAGATATGAATATAGATATAGATGTAGATATAAATATAGATATGGATTTGGATATAGGTATAGATATAGATATAAATTTAGACATAAATATGAATATCAACATAGATATAGATACATATCTATAGATATTGATAAATTTGAAAATGTATATCTATATCTATATGTACATATATTTCCATATCCATATCTATATCTATGTATACATATCTATCTATATCCATATTTATATCAATATATATATCCACATCTATATCCACATCTATATCTGTATCTATACCTACATGTACATATATCTTTGTCTATATGTATAGCTATATCTTTATTTACATATATCTGCACCTATATCTATATGCATATCTTTTTCTTTTATTATGTCCATATCTTTATGTACTTATATCTATACCTAGATTTATATCTATATCTATATATATTTTTCTATATATATCGATATCTACCTAGTCTAAATCGATATTTATACATATTCCTACATCCATTTCTCTCGTAATATGTATACCTGTATCGATTCATAATTAATGATAATTCTTCACGAAGTCGTTTAAGCTAAGGTAAAATGACCCTTTCTTCTTTGATGCAAAAGTCATCATTGCCTTCCATCGCTCTATGAAGCAACCAATCCACCTCCCCCTCTCTCGGTTACCCCCTTCCTCTGGTCACGCACCTTCTTTAAAGGTCATCGCGTGGTGATCCATGAAATAGATGACAAAATTACCCACGCGTAAGTATTAGGTACTCGTGTACGGAGTGTTGGAATTGGGACTGGGTGCAGCAAGGGCTAGGTCCCTTGCTTTGCAGGATCTTTTGTGTGCAGCAAGCTAGCAGACACGTCAGCAGCTCAGCATGTACCATAGAAAGTGAGACATGTGAAACTGACAGCGCAAATGGAATCTTGATTGATTGTCAATGTACAAGTATGGTACATGAAAAGTATAGCCTAACAGAGGCTATGTGCAGAGCTCAGCCACTGCTCCTGGCCCGCGCAGAGGCAACGCCTTGCTAGGCCGTGATGGCCGTCGTCGCAAGGGTCTTAGTCCAGCACCGTCTTCCAGGTTGACTGGCCTCCAGGTAGTCAGGGTTTCCTCCTCCCAGGCTGGCAGAGTCCTGCTAGGCTTACAGGGGTCTTCAGGGCGAGCTCCAGTAGAGTCTTGGTCTGAGGTGCTTCCAGATGCTAGGTGCTGAGGCACAGCAAAGGCGTAGTCATGGACTCCTGCTGAGATAATGAGAAGTGCCAGGGCCGCCGCCTTTTATACTTGCGGCTCTGGCAAGTTGACTGCCTTGCCTTGATGGAGAAGCTTCCTCAGACTCACGGTGAAGTTTCACCGTAACCGTGGTTCTTGAATCTTGGAGCTCCTCACGGATCTGTGAGAGACGTAGATCTCCGTAGCCGTAATACTCGCATCCTGACGGTCCTCTCAGATCAGTGAGAACCGTAGATCTCCGTAACCATAATCCTCGCGTTCTGGCTCGCCACGCAGCCAGTCCAAGTGGCGAGCAAAGGGGCACGCTGAGTTGTGGCCACGGGCTGCCTGTGCAGACGGTCCCCTCTAGGAGCTCTCACAACGCCTCATGTCAGAGGTCTAACCATGTCTGACTGTATCGGACCGCGACGCTTTGTCGTGCTGCGCAGCTGCTTGTCCCCGCCTTCTAGGAGGCATGCGCAATGGCTTGCGCATGCGACACACTCTATTTTACAAACCAGGTCCTTTAGGCCTGAGTGGCAGAATAAATCTGGCCTGTACAAAAAGAAACTGTCCACAGCTCCGCTCCCGGAAACCACTGAGAAAATTCCCGATTCGCCTATCATTGTCCGATTGCGGATCCGACTGCGCCATATCGAAGCATATAACCAGTGCAGTCATCGCATCCTCCAACACTCCCCCTCGATGGTTGCGCTGGTGAAGGACTTTTCTCAGGCGTGGCTGCCGCCGAAAAAATCCTCGAGAGACTCCCAAAAAGTCTCATCGAGAAACTAGAGCTGAGACTCTTCCTCGGTGATGGCTTGGTCAAGAAAAGCCTTGGCGTCAGCTGCCGTATCGAAGAGAAAATTATTTTCCTCGATGTCGAGTTGTTCGGGTGCCGGGGATAGTAAAGGTCCTGTTTCCTGGTCCGTCCCACTTGATTCCAGAAAATCCAGAAATCCGGAAATTTCTGAGTCCAGTTCGGGCCACACCAGAAAATTCGCGGTTGCTTCCTCATGAAGCAAGCTCTCTGGTGGCTTGCCCGGCTGACGGTCCGCATGCTGAGTTTTCCCCTCCGGAACCTTCTCTGCTCTGTCCTGTTGTTGGAGAGTTGGAGACTCCTCCTTGGGGTCCACAAAAGTACTTTCTGTCCCCTCCTCAGGATCTTGGGTCGCTGGAGCTGTATAAACAGCGCCTCCATGGCTGGGAAGACTCACTCCGTCGTTTTCAGTTGCGTGACTTCGATTTGCTTCAGTCACAGCCATAGAACTCGTTGACGTTAGCTGGTTGACCTGCTTCTGTCCTTCCCGCCCGTGAGTTTCAGCCTCGGTGAGCAATTTCTTGCTCAATTTTTCCGGTGACGCGGTCGCAGCCGGGCTTGTCGCGAGACCGTTTTTCCCTTCTGTGAATCTGCGCACTTCCTCACGTCCTCTGGTAGGGCCCGTGTGCTTGTCACATGTAGTCATGGATGAGAGGTTTGCTGCCGCGAATTCGAGGAGGCATCTTGCGTAGGTCGAGCTGGATGCCGAAAGATCTCCGTCGTCCGTTGCTTGCGTCACTCGATCCTGTGCTCCGATCCTTCTTTTTTTGTAAAGCGAGGTTTGCTGTAGTCGGATAGCAGTTCCGGCCATGGCGCGCGACGGGGTGAGGGCAACCAGGACCTCGCCATCGCTGGCGAGACCCCTTGCTCGCTCTGCGCAAGCTGCCGCGGCTGCAAGCAAGCCTGCTTTGCTCGCTTCTTGCGCAGCACCCCCCTTTGCCGTGCTAGCTGCTGCGCTCGCTGTCTCCTGCGTCATTGCCACCGCGTTCCACGACCGCAGCCGCGCGTTTCGTTTTTCTTTTCTTGCGAGCGTGCGAGCTTGCCGGCGAGCAGCTGCGTCGTCCAGCCGCTCGCTGCTTTCCTTTTTGCGAAAACGCCCCGCAGAGTCTCGCGGGTACTCTCTGCGCGCTTGCAGAAAGCGGGACTCGTTTAGGTTTCCTTCCTTAGCGAACCTATTTCGGTCCACCGACTGCATAAGGGTGAGCTACTGCTTGGGATCTCTCGAAACTTGCTCTTTTGGCTCTGCAAACTTCTCACTGCCCCCCCTCTCTGCTGCAATGGTGATCTTCTCACCCACTTGCACCATAAAACAGGTGATAGTGCTTGGTACGCTAAACGAGGTGGCGATGGCGCGTGTTCGGATTTTCGACTTCCGCATGCCCTTCTCATCGCCATTCTTCAGGGCGTACTGTGAGAACGCACTGGCGGTAAGTCCACACTGGAGAGAGCATCGGTAGAAAACATCCTTGGGGAGGCTCTTTGTCAAAAAATCTGCAGCTTGCTTCGTTCCTGGCACATGCACGAGTTGAATCGTGCTATCTTGCACTTTTGAACGGATCCAATGCCCGCGTATGTCAATGTGCTTGGTTTGACCTTGAAACTTGGTCGAATTTGCCAGGTCGATTGCAGAATTGTTGTCCACAAAAATCACCGTTGGCTTCTCCTGCGGAAAGCCGATGTCCTCGAGGAGGTTGCGTAAGTACGTGACCTCTTGAGCAGCCGAGGTAGCAGCCACATACTCAGCTTCTGCAGAGCTGAGTGTGATAAGATTCTGCCGCTTGCTTGTCCACGACACCGCTCCTCCACCTAGTAGGCACACAAATCCTGTAGTGTTGCGTCGGTCCTCCTCAGTTCCTCCGAAGTCAGCGTCTACATAGCAGCGTAGCTCCAGGCCACGCTCAGTGCCGTAGTTAAGACTGGAATCTTTTGTGGTCCGCAGGTATCCGAGGGCTCGGTCAAGCTCCTTGCATGCCGCTTCTGAGCATGTCTCATTGCCGCGTGCGAGATTGCTCACAGCAAATTGTAGATCCGGACGTGTGCAACTTGCGGCGTGCATCAGAGAGCCGACTCTGCTGCGGTAGTCTGACTCATTTCTCCCCCTTGGTCCCTCATGCTTCAGCTGCTGCTACGTGAGAGGAGTTGGAACGTGCCGCTCCGGCACGTCAAATCGCTCACAAACCTTTGTGGCATAGGTCTGTTGACTCAGCTCAAGCGTCTTGGTCGCGCGGTCTCGCTTAATGTTCATGCCAAGGTAATATTCGAGGCTGGCCATGAGAGTGATGTTGACCTCCTTCGCCATGGCTGCTGTTGTGGCACTGATGAGATCTGCCGATGGGCCAATGATCAAAATGTCGTCGACATAGACCAGGACGTAGCAGTCTGGTCTCTCCTCTACTGATGGTCTGTGGAGGAAGAGGCAATCATCGTATGCCGATGGGTGGAAGTTGAGGGACTCCAAAAGGCTTTGGAGCTTGCGGTACCACAGAAGTGGACTTTGCTTCAGGCCGTACAAACTTTTGACTAGTTTGCACACCCGTTCGCTCCCATCATCGTAACCCTGCGGCTGCTTCATGAACACTATCGTGTCCATTTCTCCATGCAGAAACACGTTCTTGACGTCGAGTTGCTGCACCTCATAGTCCATCACTGCTGCGACTGCCAGCATGATGCGGGCTGTGGTGTAGCGACTCACCGGGGCATACGTCTCAAAAAAGTCTTTTCCCTCCACTTGCGAGAAACCCTTTGCCACCAATCGTGCTTTGAATTTGTCGATGCTCCCATCAGACTTTGTCTTGATGCGGAAGACCCACTTGACTCCAACGGGTCGAGAGCCTGGTGGTAGCTCAACAAGCTCCCACGTTCCTTGCTCCATGAGACTTGCGTACTCTTCATCTAGTGCAGCTTTCCACTCAGCTGCATGCTCTCCACTGAGAGCTTCCTTCAGAGTCCTTGGCTCTGGGGGCAGTTCTTTGGCCGATGTCAGAAGGGCAGTGAGATGAGTGGTTGTGAAGTCTGCAAGAACTTCTGCATCCTCTTTGTACAGTGAGCATGCTGTAATGGCCATGCTGTGCTCCTCCTCCCCCTCCTCTGCTCTCTACTACTCCATTTGCTGCTGCAGGAGGCGCGTGAAACGCCTCTCGTGGACGCTGCTTGGAGGATGGAGCTGCCGCGGCGCCTGAGGACCATCCTTCACAGGAACAGCCTCAGCTTCGCCAACTCGTACCTCAGCCGTCTCGTGATCTCGGGGGATGCCTAAAAGGTGGTCTCCCTTGAGGGGCATACGCGTGCCCACCGCCTCCTCATGCGCTTGATCCAGATCCGCAAGGGTGAGTGGGTCTGGTGTTGCATCTTCTTCCCTCAAAGACTTGTTGTAGTAGTCGTAGAAGGTCTGGAGGAAATCTGGAGCATTCTTTTGCTTTTCCTCCCATGCTTGTCGCGTCAAATTCTCAAAGAAGATGGCGTCACGGCTGACTGTCATCCGTTGTGAGTCCACTTCGTAGAACTCCCAGCCCTTCATGTTAGGGCTCTGTCCAAGGAAAACTCCCCACGATGCCTTGTCAGCCAGCTTCTTGCGGCGCTCCTTTGGTACATGGAAAAGTGCCATGCAGCCAAAGGTCCTCAGCATAGTGACGTCAGGCTTGTCACCATGCCATGCCTGAAATGGAGTCATGTCAGGCAGCGACACGTGCGGTACGCGATTGCACACCCAGACTGCTTGCCGTAGTGCGTATGGCCACCATTTGCTGCTGAGTTGAGCGCCAAGAAGCATGGCCTTCAGAGTCTCCTGCATCGTGCGGTTGGCCCTTTCAGCCACACCGTTTTGCTGCGGCGTGTAGGCCGTTGAAAACTGTTGTACGATACCCATGTCTTCTAGACGAGACATGAACTCTGCGCTCGTATATTCCCCGGCACTATCTGAGCGCAGAACTTGCAGCTTTGCATTGCTTTGTCTCTCTGCCATCACCAGCCACTTGAAGAAATAGGTAGGAGCCTCATCGCGCGTGCGAAGAGGGTAGCTCCACACGAACCTTGTTGCGTCATCGACAAGTAGAAGGAAGTATCGATGCCCGCCGTAGATGGTGGTTGATGGCAGTGGTCCGCAGATGTCTGTGTGGACCAGCTTCAACTTTTGGTTGACATCGCACTTGGTCGCAGGAGGGAACATCTGCCGAGGAAGCTTTGCACGGACGCAGTCCTCGCACGGCTGCGTAGAATCACTACTTCCACTGTCCTTGATGTCAAGGCCGTTGACCTGGTCCTTCTTGTGCATTGATTGCACAAGTTGATTGCTGACGTGGCCCAATCGTCTGTGCCACATAGCCAGGTCTACACTAGAATCCTGGTGGAGACTTGCTGTTGTGAAGGGCGACTTGAGGTCATCATGAGCTGGCGGACAGAGGTCCAGCTCGATCATGCCATGAGGTAGGAGGCGGCCTTCCGCGAAGGTCTTGCCTTCACGGCTCTTCAAAGCAACGTGCTGCGCATTGCTGACGATGTGTGCTCCTCTCTTCATCAGCTGCCCCAGAGAGAGGAGGTTCACTGCAATCTCAGGTATGAACAGCACGTCTCCAAGCTTGACTTGGGCACCCTGGTACCCTGTCAATGTCACTTGCCCTTTTCCCAGCACTGGCACTTGCTTGTTGTTTGCGACTGTGACGTAGCCCTTGGAGCAGGGGAGGAGTTCGTGGAGGCAGGCCTTGTCGAAGGTGATGTGGGATGTGCACCCACTATCCAAGTACCAGACATAGGTTGAGCGAATCAACCCACTGCTTTCCGTGTTTGAGAGTTGAAACACAGATCCAGTGTAGTCATACTGCTTGCCTTTGCCTCCCTCCTTTGTCTGCTTCTCTGGCCTCTTCTCTTGCTTCTCACTTGGTTTTGCTTGGTTACCACTCTTCTTCTCCCCCTGTCCTCCTGATTTGTTGGCTTGCCTTTTCCGTCTTGCTTGCTCCTCGTCCCACAAGCTCTTTCTGCATTCCCTCTTCATTTGCCTTGGCTTGCCACAATAATGGCACTCGAATGCAGGGCGCGATCGTGACCACTGGCCACGCGAGCTGCGGGAGCTTGTGTTTGGCCGGGACTGGGCGGAAACTTGGTCCGAGGTCGGCTTCATCTGCGGCTGGCTCTTCCGTGATGGCTGACTAGAGCTGACTGAGGCGCTGACCCCTTGGTACGTAGTGTTGCTGAAAATCTTTTCCTTTTCTTTTGCCAACTGGCGGTCACGCTGCTCAGTGAGGAGCATCTTACAGATGTATGCTTCAGTCAGCTCGTTCTCGTGCTTGACCTTGAGCACCTTACGCACATCGTCCCAGTCCCCAGTTAGGCCGTTGAGGAGGAACGTCACAAAGACGTGCTCCGACACTGGTGCGTCCGTCACTGTGAGCTGGTCACGCAGGGACTTGGCTTGGTTGATGTATGCTTCGATGCTATCAAAGCTGTTGAGGCTGATGTGTGACAGCTCTGTCAAGAGGTGGGATTTGAAGGTGGAATCACCCGCCATGTAGGTCCTGACGAGATAGGACCACGCTTGCATTGCCGAATCTGTCGTCTCCTCGTACATCCGGATGGCTTGTTGGATGCGGGCGATCAACTGGTTGTCTGGCATCACGAATGCAGCTTAGTTGAAGTAGTTGTACTCTGCCACCACTTGTGGTGGCGACCCCAAGGGTGGAGGTGCGTAGTACCCGGTGTAGAACTTCCAAATACCATGAATCTGGGCAATCTGCTTCAACTTGTGTGCCCAGTGAGGGAAGTTCTCTCCATCAAATTGATCAATCTTGATCTTATGCAGCTGCAAGGCTGCGGCTGCTGGGGGCACGGCGTCCTCAAGACCTTGGTATGCCTTGCCTTGTGGAGGCACTTGGGGGCCTTGCACATGGCATTGCTGCTGCATGTGTGTTGCTGGATGGACTTGGAATGGTGGTGCTGCTGGCACCACAACTTTCTGGGCCATGTAGCCTTGTGGCATGGGTGCCTGCTGTGTTGGTTGATGTTGTGCTGTAGGTGGCATCATAGGAGCAGCTTGAGGTTGTTGAGCTGCAAACTGCTTCGACATTCCTCCTTGAGCAGGTGCCACATGATGCACCTGTGGAGGAGCTGCTGGTGGCACAACAGGAGGAGGGCTTACACGAGGCATATGAGCAGATGATGCATGAGATGCTTGTTGCCACTACATCTGTTGCTGTTGTTGCTACTGTTGAAGCTGCTGTTGCTCAAGCTGCTGCTACTGTTGAAACCATGCCAGTTGCTGCTGTAGTTGAGCAATCTTGCCAGCCTGTGCCGCATGTGACTGCTCCAGTTGATGTGTGTGAGATGCACGTGCGGCATGCATCAGCTGCTCTTGTTGCCGAAGGAGCTCTTGTGCTCCAATCTGCTGCCTTAGTGCCTCCCTTTCGTGCTCCACAGCTTGGCGAGCTGCGGCTTCTTGTTGTGCCATGCGTTGTGCTTCTTCAGCTTGGCGTTGCGCGTGGTCTACGACGTGGCGTCCTTGTTCCTGACCCATGCGCAAACCATGCAAAACAGAGTTCTCATCAAGAGGTGGAGAACCAGCCCTTTGTTCCTCCGCCTCCATGTTGCTCATGGTCTCTTGATGCTCTTGTGGTGCCACCTACAGCACAACATCAACCAACACAGCAGGCACCGATGCCACTGCTCCTGGCCCGCGTAGGGGCAACACCTTGCTAGGCCGTGATGGCCGTCGACGCAAGGGTCTTGGTCCAGCACCATCTTCCAGGTTGACTGGCCTCCAGGTAGTCAGGGCTTCCTCCTCCCAGGCTGGCAGAGTCCTGCCAGGCTTACAGGGGTCTTCAGGGCGAGCTCCAGCAGAGTCTTGGTCTGAGGTGCTTCCAGATGCTAGGTGCTGAGGCACAGCAAAGGCGTAGTCATGGACTCCTGCTGAGATAATGAGAAGTGCCAGGGCCGCCGCCTTTTGTACTCTCCGATTGCTGGAGGAATTGCCGGACGTGCCAAAGTTCGCAAAGAGCACGGCTGGCACGCAAAAAAGTACGATCTCCACACGCCTCGACCCAATCATGGACATGTTTCCACCCTCGACACGTCGTCTGTGCACCAAATGACGTGCCCAACATGCGCTAGACGCATGCCAGACTCCGGCAGCGCTGCCGCGCCGCTTCAAAAGCGAGCTTCGAGCCACAAAACCAAGCTGTGCTGGAGCTGATCTGGATCGCCATAGCCGTCCGGAGACCTTTCATGTCTTGAGCCAGAAACTGCATCTCCTTTCTTTCTTGGGCACTTCGACCTCGGAGCCCTGGTTGGTTGCGCGGTTATTTACAGGGACCCGTTTCGACATGTGACCAACCCTTCGGCCCTGCCGGCCGATCTGACCAACCAGAGGGCCTGGTCGGCCTATCTCGACAACCTCAGGGCCCGTCGGCAACATCATCGGCCAGCGTTCACCCAGGACAGTCGGTAAGTAGCGAACGATTAGACAAACAGAATTCAACTTGTTTTCACAAGTAACATACTCAGAAAAACAAACGTGTCAACAGAACAGGTTCCCATGTTAATATCCTTCCATACCGCACGGTTAAAACAGTCACTAACTTTTTAAATCCAATCTCCGGCGCGTTATACCGGCAAGCAGTCATCAGAGATGGCAAGCCCGGTAACAGCCCGGCTATCTCGAGTCGCGCCGGCAGCTAGCGGGCTCTCTCGTTGACCGCCGCCCGAACACGGGCTCCGTACTGATGGATCCGGCAATGCGGGTCCTCGCGTTGGGACTAGGGAAGAACCCGGGCCCCAAGGTTAATTTATCCTTCTTTCTTGTCACATGAGGAGAACAACGGGGGAGTGACCATATACCCACAGAATTCCCGATATCTACTGCGGTGTCCAGATGTCGCACAATAACCACGCCATATCCAAACGTCGGAACTTTAATAACGCGATGTCCACCGCACAGGCCATTATCCACGACACGCACGACTGGTTTCAAATGCGAACGCCATATGCAACGGGTTTTCAATTTACTACGTTATGTCCATTTTCGGAGAAATGCATAGTCGGCCGATGACGAATGCTCCCCAGTTGGCCGACCGGGTACTGTGTGTGATGTCGCCTCATCGGCGTACTCGTCTGACAGGCTGTCCTGCTGTCGTTTTCTAACGAACAATGCAGGAATGTAGCGTAACGGCTCATTGGACGTTGACATCGCCGCAATAGAGCGACGGCCACGGCATTGAGCGGTGCAAGCTTGATGACGTGTCAAATAAGGTTTCTTTGCGGATTCGAACTCGAGCTACATTTTACGATCATCACATCATGAGCGTATGACCTTGGTACACGCACAAATAATACCATGTGGAATGAAACCCAGGTACCGCTTCATTAATAATGAGGTTATTTCGCTAATTGTACAAACCTTAATCACACACATGAAGAGTACATTATTTCAATGATGAATACGCTGTTACATATGGGAAATAGGGAAACGTTTTCATCTCCATAATAAAACTCTCCATTTTCCACAGGGCTTATAAGAAGGGCATGGGAAACAGAAGATTGTCGTGGGAACGTGAACAAACGTCAATGTTGCATTCTCCCTAATGTCCTCATGGACGCCCACTAACTATCCACTCCCTAACTGGGGGTGGAAGGGAGTACAACCAACTTATTATGTCGCAAACTGGACACAACTGGCCTGGCTGGCAGCAGTCCTGGACTTCCTCAACGTCGAAGTCTTCAGCACAGTCTTCATACTCTGTGCTGCTGTCAACATCATAAAAAGTGTCATTGGCCTCCTCGTTCTCTTCCCCCTCATCATTTGAAGCTGTTGAAGAGTCATCTTCTGATGGACATGTGCAGTAGTACACTTTGGTCACTTGGGTACGTCTCCCATTGGGCCATAACTTGATGAACACATATGTGGTGCACACTCCAGCCAGGAAGGACAGGACCACTGGCTGTCCCATTAAGCAGTCAGCATGTTCCATGGTCACGACTCTCTGCCTTGCAGACAAGTGTTTAACAGGGGGCACCAACTTTAACAAAGAACATCCAAAGAGGAGAATGAATGAGCGTGAATTCCTCTTCATATACCTCTCAGACTATGGAAATGGATATGAAGTCATTAACTTTGTAAGAATTATATCATCGTACCCAGAGAAGATGGACATGTCTAATTTTTTTTTTCAAATTCATCGAACACATATCCACCACTACAGCAATTGAAGACAACAGCTGGACTAGGGGCTTCACCCAGCATTAGGCCACATGCAGTCTGACCCGCCCCGCCATGAATACGTCCTCTAGCACACAACACTACAGAACAAGGGGCTTCCCCACGTGTTGGTGAAAGACAGCTCCTAGCACTGCTGTTGCTAGCGTGGCAACTCAAGCCAGCTAGCTAACTCACTAGCACACACAGGTGGAGGTGAGAACAGCAAGGGGTTGGCTAGGGACACAAACACAAGTGTCAGAAGCTGCAATTGTTTAAATGTGCAGAGAGAAATAACAACTGAGGTCTGGCCAACCTATATAGTGCCACGGACCTAGTGGATGCACACACACACACACACACACACAGCGCACAACGGTGCTATTTTTCTAGCAGGAAAAAACAGTGGCAAAAACACAGTTTTGGTCACAACTCCCTGCAGACTCGTCAGAACGACGAGCCGTTTGAACCAGAACGGCCACGTCGACAAGATCTACATCCTGATAGGCTGCACGCCTACGTGCTCTGACACAGCACGAGTCTCCAAAATACGGAAGTCTTCTGGGCGCCCGTCGCCGCCGGCTGCCGGCCTGCTGCCACCGTCGCCTGTCTCAGGGATCTGCACGTGAATGGACATGAGCCGAGGGGTCACCGTAAGCTGTGTACTACACACACAAAAACACTCCCCTGTGACCGGAGGGCGAAACACGTCCATGCACATGCAGACACTGACTCTGTACAGAGCAGAAAACGCACAACTGCTGCAAGCGGTAGGCACAGCACATGCAGGGTGGCACATGAGGAATCAACCTACAACAGGGGTGGGG
>SZWC01003110.1:81887-89387 GCA_023375785.1 Penium margaritaceum | reverse complement strand
TGCAGGCAACTGTGACGGTCGCGTTCGGCCTCGCCATCGAGGACCGGCGTGTGATCTTCGTAGATTTCGGGCGAGAACCCCCCAGCCTCGACGTGTATGAGGACCTGGTGGCCCAGGCAGGTACAAGGGCAGCGCACAAAACGTAAGAAGATGTCTGTGCGGCGAGAGTTGCAGCGGAGTGTGTCATTCAGTTGTGGCGAGCGGGAGAGGCGGCCAGGCTGGTGGTCAGCACGGAGAGACGACTGTGCCCTAGTGCCCTGGAAGCCGTTAGAGCGGCACACCTGGCGACTTGGGCAGCCAGACACGCGGCCGCGGCAGCTAGGGAAGTGGCAGGGGCGACAACACATTTGGGATGGGGGGGATGGGGCCCCTCCACCTACCAGGGGGAGGTCCCTTGGCGCTGGAGAGAGGGAGTGGACTTGGCCTAGGAGGCACGGCGGTTCGCGGACACCCAGTCCCGCCAGGCAGCGGAGATCATGCAGCACGCCTCCGAGGCAGGCACGGTGGCGAACGCCGAGCACGAACGGCCAGGGATGTGTTCGGGGCCGCTGGATGGGATCGCGGGAGCAGTGGCGAGGACCGCACAGTGGGCCTACGCAGTGGTGTGTGCAACCAGTAGAGTTGTATGGGTATGTAGAGGGGAGGGACAAAGGACAGCGGATGCAGCGGCGGCATTCTGGCCAAGGGGGGCATTGTGGTTGGCCCCCGCCTCTGCTTCATCCCCACCTACATCGACAGTTTCCAACCATTCCCACGGCCCGTCCCGAGGGCAGCAGTCCTCCTCCCACCACCGCAGTTCCACCCAAAGGTGGCCGCAATGGAGGCTATGGTGGCCACGACTGCAAGGGGCTTGGCTGCGTTGGCATAGGCTCTGTATGGGACTCACGAGTGGCCGGGGTGGTACCGAGAGAGGGAGTTCCTCGAGCTTGCCGTTGCGGGTGCGGTCAGGGAGATGGAGTGTGTGACGGGCACCGCGATTGCAGCCATCTCGGACATTCGCCGGGTGGTTCGGCATACGGCTGAGGTTACCACCAGGAGGGCGCAGACGGAGGCGGCCATGGCGGATCTCAGCACGGCTACAGGGAGAGTGGACGGACTGGTGGGGGCAAGGGAGGGGGAAGCGGCAAGTGCAGCCCGCGCAGCTGCACAAGCCGCACGCCAGGGCGGAGCGACCATTGGGGAGGTCAGCGACAGGATCAGGGTACTGGGAGGCCTTGTCTCCCCACTCCTGGCCTCGAGCATCTACGGGGCTAGAGGAGCAAGGCAGACTGTAGCAGCCTATGCAGTAGTTGTGCGGACGAGCAAGTACGAGAGTAGTTGGGCCGCAGAGGAGCTACTCCAGCGGGTCGGTTTGGGGGTAAGGTCTGAGGAGGAAAGTGGAGGAGATGCTGAGGGGGAGCCTCCCCTCTCAGAGGGGTAGGGAGGCGAGGAGCCTAAGCCTGGCACTGGGTGGGGACAACCCAAGGGAGGGGCCCCAGAGGGGGAGGGCGCAGGTGGAAGTCCAGCCAAAGCAGGAGAGGGGGCCGTAGGTGGGGAAGGTGGACGAGGGCATGACGGAGAGGGGGGGAGAGTCCTCGTGGTATGATGGGGGATGGTATCAGCACCGGCGCCGGAGGGGTGCCCGGCACAGCGCGGGGGCAGGGAGGAGCGGGGAGTAGCGACCCCACACGAGGTGACGAAAGGGGGGGGGGAGCAGGGAGAGGGGGGGGACAGCCAGGCCCCGGTGGGGGCCAGGACCGGCAAGACGAGCCGAACTGGCAGGAGACCAGGAGAAGGTGGCTAGAGGAGTTCCAGCGAGGGTGTGGGGAGACGAGAGAGGACATCCGCGAGCGAATCCGAGGGTTATTCCTCTGATACGATGAGGAGATGGGGAGGCGTCTGACGACGATTGGCCAGGAGGCTGAGAGGCTAGGGGAGAGAGTGAGACACGTCCATGAGGCACAGAGCAACACCGCCACACACATGGCAGGGCTATGGCAGACAGTTCGAGGCCTCCAGGTCCGGGTGGACGAAGGGGTGTAGGATAGGAGGTTGGTGAGGATGGAGGTGGAGGAGCTGTACTTGAGTCTATCACGAGAGCTTCGAGAGGTGTACGCAGAGGCCATAACGAGGTTGGCACAGCAGCAGCATAGCCTCACCACGGTGGCCCAGGAGGTGACCAGGCAGCGGCAGGAGACGGAGGCATAGAGTAGGCTTTTGTGGCAGCTGGCAGAGCGGGTGTGCCACTTGGAAACGGTATGGGCGGAGAGGGGTATGGACACAAGTGGAGAGGGGCGGAGTAGTGGGGGTCGACGCGGTGGGGACGAGATGGAGGGGGAGGACGCATAGCGGGGAGGGTCGGGGGGACACTGATGCACGGCTACCAGCTGATAAGGAGCAGCCTGTGAGGGATAGCAGCAACAACAGCAGTAACAGTACCAACGACGGGGGCGGTAGCGGCAGCAACAGCAGAGTGATGGACGGGGGGGGCAGCACTGGAGGAGAGCCTGGACATAGCAGCAACGATAGCAGCAACAACGGCAGTGCCAGTAACTTTGGCGACAACCCTGGCAGCGGGAGATGCGATGATGGAGGCACCAACACGACGAGTGGTAGTGGCAGTAGCAGCAGCGACATCGAAAGGGTGGGCCACTAGCGGTCAATGAGCAGGGATCCTCAAGGACGAGTAGGAGGGACCCGGAGCAGTTGCAAGCGACGATCCCTGAAGAGTGTACGCAATAGACTGTGCTGGAGGGAGAAGGAGCAGAGTCAAGGTGCAACACAGGCAGGAGAGATTCAGTCAAAACCAGGAGCGGCGGAGACAGGAGCAGGCGAGGGTCGCGGGATAGCGGACAGGGGCGGAGAGGACGACCACCGCGACCGTGGTAGCACCGTTGGGGACCCACCCTCGCAGGCACCAAGCGGTGGGGGATGAGGATGTGGCCTGGGGGGGCGGAAGGGACAAGGGAGGGGGGCGGGGCTGCAGCCGGCGATGGAGGGGACGAGGGGGGAGGGGGAGACGAGAGAGACCGGGAGAGGGGGAAGGGGAGGGAAAAGGAAGAGGAAGGGGAGGAGGAGGAGGAAGAAGAGTCGACAGGGTTGAGGCAAAAGGAGGGAGGGAGGGGAGCGGACACGGCGCAAGAAGCGGAGTGGAGGCAATGGCAGCTCTTGGGGACACGACATGCAAGGTCCAAAATGGCGTACAAAAGGGGGAGGCACAGGGAGCGACGACAGCGGGGGAACAGAGTGGGGGGGCAAGCAAGAGGGGACGTGACAGACGAAAAGGAGGAGGGAAGGCCACAGGGAAACGTCGTAGAGGAGGCCATGCTACAGGTATATACACGGCGACAGAGTGGGTCGGGTACCACCACGGGAGGGGAGGGAAGAGAGGGGGAGGAGAGGGAGAGAGCCAAGGGGGGTTGAGGGGCGGAGCCAGGGGAAGGTCGAGCGAGGGAAGAGAGTCATAGTGAGGGGAGTAGGCATGGGGCACAAGAACGAGAGGGGACCATCGGGGGGGGAGGAACACGGAGGGGGGAGCGAGTGCAGAAGTGGAGAGAAGCGGGGGCGGAGAAGGGAGCGGACGGCATAGTGGAGACGTGGCAGCGGAGGTGACTAGGAGAGGGGAGGGCGGACAGGAAGGCGAGGAGGACAGACGTATGGAGATACGGGGGACGGTGCAAGTCGCAGGAGGCGTTGGAGACGGGGGCCGGGAGGGGAAATGGGGCCCCCCTGGTGGTGCCCATGGACGAGGTGTGCATTCGTTGGGGGGAACAGATGCTCCATCGCGAAGCACTCGTCTCAGCGAAACACGGGGCTCTACATGCAGGCGGCGCAAGCAGGGGAGCGGAAGCGGTTGTCGCAGCAAGGGCCAAAAGAGAGGGACGGGGCAGCGTGGCGACGGAGGGGCACAGCAGGAAGGGAGGCACGTGGCGGCAACGACGGGGCTGACGACCACAGGCAGTCCTGGTCTCAAGAGTCGAGAGACTCACAGAGGGAGGCGCGCAGAGCGCGACGGGTGTGGGGGCAACAGGCTCAGAGGGAGCGAGAGCGACAGGAGTGGAGAGGGCATGGGGGAGGGGGAGGAAGCGTGGGGGGGGCAGCAGACTGGCGAGCACTCATGATAGGAATAGGGACCTGCTGGGAATTTGGTCCCTGGCATCGTCGGAGGAGGACAGTCGAGCGGCGGCAGGGGCAGGACGATGCCCGGGGGACGCCGAGGGGAGGGAGGGCAGGGGGGCTCAGAGTGGAGAGGGGTCAAGGGAGACAGCGACTCGAGGGGAGAGCGACGACATGGGGGAGGCAGGGGACACGAGCACTTGGGAGGGGGACGACAGGAGGACCTGATGGAGGGTGGCGGGGGAGGGAGGAGCCGAGGTGGGGAAGGAGAGCACCCAGGGGTTTTGGAGACCCTAGGAGGTCGGGGGAGGGGAAGGGCCCGCCCTCGGCAAGATGGTGGGCGACGAGTAGGGGATGGGAGGGGCGTCCCCGGGGGCAAACAGTGGAGGAGCAGGGGTGAGGAGCTACGGGGCGACCAAGGAGGCGAGCAGGCGGAGGAGGGGAGGTTGTGCTGGGAAAGGCGATGGCGATGGGGGGAGATTGTCGACTGGGGGCGGCTGTTCGGGGTGACGGTCCTGACGCCACATGTGTACGCGCGGGTACCGGCGGGCGCCCTTGATGCGGTACGATTGGCAATGGCCATACCACTTCTGCGCTGCACCACGCACCCTCTGGACGCGGCGGGGCCCCTCATCCTCCAAGCGATGCCCTGCATTATCCTTCGCACCAGGCCCCAGCAACACCGCGGCAACGACACATAATGGATGGGGCAATTGGCGGCCAGGTTCCAGCAAGGGGAGTGGGAGGCGTTGTTTGCAGAGGCGGTGCGATTGGTGAGGTGGACGGGGCGGGCTCCGCCCCCACGTAGGTTCCAGGGGCGGGAGCAGGAGATGAGAGACCAGCGGCTACAGAGGACGGTGACGAAGTACCATCGGGACAGCACAGCCAAGGCATATGACGCCTTAGACACAACAGACATCACCCCGCCAAGTTTAGAGGTGCTCGCCGCCCTCCAGGCGAAGCACCCAGCGGTGGAGCAGCCGATGCCGGAGTGGCTACCGGAGGGGAGGCGGGGAGGGGAGGCGTGCCTCCCGGACGCCGATAGCATCCGGAAGGAACTCTTGGATAGCAGCACGGGGTCGGCAGGAGGTTCATCTGCCCTGACGCTGGATCATTTATGGCAGGTGGTGGTAGGAGATGTGAGGCTGACCAGGCTCCTGGCGCAGCTTCTGGCATCCCTGTGTCGCGGACGACTCCACCCGACGGCCTGACGGTTCTTGGGGGCAAGCCGCCTCATCGCCCTGGCCAAACCCGATGGGGGGGTGCGGCCGATCGCGATAGGGGAGGCCATCCCACGCCTCCTCTCGCGATAGATAGTAAGCACGGAGATGGAGCGGACGGTGGCGTCGTTGCAGCAGGCTGTGGGGACGCAGGCGGGGTCGGACACAGTGTACCATGCGATCAGTGAGCAGGTGCACATGCGGCCAGACTGGGGATTGATCAATGTGGAAGTGCACAACGCGTACGACACGGTCGAGCGAGGGGCGATCTTCGAGGCGTTGAGGGAGAGGGGGGTCACGAGACTCATCCCAGGATTGGCCCTGCTCTACAAGGAGCCCTCGGACCTGCTCTTCCAAGGGGGGATGCAGCCGACCGTCATCCGGTCGGAGTGGGGGATCCGGCAAGGAGACCCCATCAGCCCGTTCCTGTATGCACTGACACAACAGGAGGCGCTGGAGGCGGCGCAGGCGGCGATGGAGGGGGAGGGGAGGGTGCTGGCATACCTAGGCGACACGTACCTGCTGGGCCCAGTGGAATGCTTGGGGGGGCGTATGGGACCCTGACGCGTGCACTGGCCGCGGTGGGGATGGAGGTGCAGCCATGGAAGTGCCAAATACATGTGCCGGACGAGAGTGGCGGGGTTCCAGAGGGATTGGCGGAGATCCCGTGCGCAGTTGAGGGGATGATGGTTCTGGGGACACCGATCGGGTGCGAGTCTTTCTGTCGGCGGCGGTTGGACGAGGCAGTGCAGGCGGTGGAGGCCTCGATGGAGGTCCTGCCGCAGCTACCGGATCTGCAGGCAGCATTCAGCATCCTACGCGAGTGCACGACGCGTCGCCTACCGCACATCACTCGCCTTGCGCCACCGTCAGAGTGGTGGGAGGCGCGTCTCCGGCGGTTTGACGAGAAGGTGGGACAGTGCCTCCGGGGAATCTTGGGGTTGGAGGAGGTACAGGACGCGAGAGAGGAGCGGACGGTGGCACATGCAGAGCAGCAAGCCCAGTTGCCCATCCGGTGGGGGGGTTGGGACTGACGTCCGTGGCGAACCTGGCCCCCCTCTCTTGGCTGTGCAGTCGGCTGCAGTCGTGGCAGATGGTGCGGCAATTGCTGGTGCAACAGGAGTAGGCACAGGCGGGGGCGGAGGGACGAAGGCAAGCAGGGGGGTGGACGGGAGCACGATTTGCAGAGCTGTGAGAGTGGGCGCTGAGGGGGTTGTCGGAAGCAGTGCGGGGGAAGATACCCGAGATTGAGGCGTGTGAGAGTGGGAGCCCGAAGAGGCTGTTCGAGGACCTTTGTGACACCCGGTACGAGGAGCTACTAACGAGGTTGTGTCAGGACGTGGCTACGGACCTGGGGTCGGAGGAGGGGCGACCGCAACTGCAGCGACTGGCGGCGGTACAGGGGGACCACAGTGGGGACTTGCTCCTCGTCCACCCCCGTTCGGTGACCGATAGGCTTTACATGTCGACAGCATATTGGAGAGTCGCCTATCGGTTTCGGCTGGGGCTCCCGATCGCACACCTTCGCCACACGCCCCGCTGCTCGTGTCAGGACCAAGAGGTGATACATCCGTGCGCGTCACGACACGCACTTTGGTGTGCACTAGGGGGTGCAACATGTGCGGCCCACTACGCGGTGGTGCGGGAGCTGGTGGCAGTGATGAGGGAGAGTGGGCTAGGAGGAGTGGTGGTGGAGCCGGAGGGGGTGCTGCCGGAGGGCCGGCCTGACATGACGTGCCTCGACCCGGCGACCGGGTATCTCAGCGTGCACGACGTGGTGATAGCCGATCCACAGCGGCCCAGCCTCAGTGGCCGGGCGGAGGAAAGGGCCGGGGTCACATGTGAGGAGGCGGTCCGGGTGAAGGAGCGTAAGTATGGGCGGTGGAGGGGCGAACGCGACAGGAGGGAATAATGCTTTCCGGCGATGAAGACCCTGGGGACATTCTCGCGCCGCCTGGGCAGTCTGCTCAAGGCATACACGGAGGCGACGTAGTAGCGGATGTAGCAGGTGGAGGGCACCCCTGGAGTGGCGGTGCCGGTGAGGGCCCACTACAACCAACGACTGGGTGTGGCGCTCCAGCGCGCCCAGACCCAGCAGATCTGCGGTCGGGCGGTGGAGTGGGCGCGCGACACATCCCTGGGAGGAGATGTTGTACGGGCCAGGAGGACCCTTCGCGACCATGGA
>SZWC01003110.1:74387-79387 GCA_023375785.1 Penium margaritaceum | reverse complement strand
GTGGTGGCCATGTGCGCTATTCTATTTTTCTTGTACCAGCTGTTGTACAAACATTTAGGCTGGTGTGTGCTTCATGTGGTGCAAACCTGCTGCTTCTCCCATTTGCCACACATAGAGAAAGCCCTCTAAAGATCCAAAGCTTATGCCTTCAAGGTTTGAGGTTGTCCTTGTTGGGATCCACGGGTCATCCATCAATGGAAAGAGGCTCTCCTTAGATCCAGCTCATTCAGCACATAAAACCATTGATAAGGTTGTTTTAGCATAATGAGTTGATGGATTTGATGGAGCTGAGGAAGGTCATGCACACTCGTAGACAGAGAAATATAAAATTGACTAACCAGCGTACCTTCAACCTTTCTTGGTGCGCCCAGAGCCCCTTTTCAAAATTCCCAAGGCATCTTTCACAACCAAGGCTCATATATTCCTTTGTCTTAACCATCCTCTGGCAAGATTGACACTCTCATTCTCAACTTCCTCGCCTCCAACTCCGTACGCGATCCTGGCATCACAGGCCTCGACTCTACTCACTCGCCACAACTGCAACGCCCAAAACCAAAGGTGGGCTAGGGGTCATCTGGCCCTCCCTCCTTATAGCTGCCCAAGTGGCTCATTGGGGATATGCCTTTCTTAACCCTGGAGAATCACAATGGAAAGGCATTGCCTTACTACCGTACTGTCATCCATATTCGTCCTAAATAACTATTCTTCATTCGTCCATGACTTCCTTAGTAAACTAATCTGAGAATGGGACATTCACTACTGAAATTCTCGGGTTTGGCCATGTTGTTCGCCTATTAGTGTTTTAAGTCCACAAATTTGGTAGCCCATGTTCGCTCTTGCTACGAAGGCACAAGCGAGAGCGAACACGATGCGCGAAGATGGCCAGATGTGGGCTTTGATCCAACGGCCTGGCATGATAAAATCTCAAGCATTCAGACTTCGAAGTTTTTTTTGTCTCGTGGGAGGTTTACTTCCATAATGATGTGTAAGGAGTTGAACATTGGACGAATTCAAGAAATCCATAACTATGGGCAAGTGCTAATATGTGACCACACGAAAAACTAATATGGACCCGTTTTTGGGAGAATACAGCAATCACCAAAAAGGCTTCCAAAAAAGGGACGAATTTAAAAAAAAAACACTACGGTAACTCAATCTTTCCCTAAAGCTCGACACTTTTTCATCTTACACCCCTTAATTGCTCCACTCAGGCTCCCCTCAGTCCATCCTCGATGTAAATTCATTCCCAAACATTTCTTCACCTCTAACCCAGAATTTCCCACACCATAACTCATGTATGAGGAACTAGCCTACGGCTATGTTGCTTACAATCGCTTCCTTTGCAAACTGGACCATTCCCCTTTTGGGATCTAGGTCTCGGAATGCTGGCTTCTTCAACAAAACATCACCCTTCGACAAATCTTCTCTCGAGACCCCTCCTCGCTCGTCGAACAACTCATCGTCTTTAACATCCTGGACTCCGTCCCCCTCTCGTGGACCCGAATCCTTCTGGCAAACCCCTCCCTCCCTCGTTCGCTTACCTTTAGTAACTACTGTACCATCCAAGACCTCGTTGGCACTCCTAGTCCGATTATCTTTCATATCCATGCAGTTTCCACAGGTGCATCCCATACCCTACAAGTGCTACCCTCAGTCAAACTGCTCTCTCAACCCTGGGCCCGGCCACGCATGGCCTTAGATAAAGCCCTCACATCTGTCTTTGTTGATAATGATTGCTCATGGATTGGCATGCCAGCCTGTCCACAAGTGCCTGCATATAGGATTTCCCACAATTATTTCCCCCTTCTTAAAATCTACCACCTTCCCTCTTATGAAGCTAACTCGGCAGAGAAATATCCCGATAAAGTATTAAACTGGCCCTAACTTCGTCGAATATTCTCACATCTACATTTGAACACCCACACTCGAAATGTTATGACTCGCATCCTCTTCCGTTCCCGGATGCCCATCGTACACGCTTGATGAACCTTAACAAGAGAGGCCTCTGCCCCTACTACCAGTCCAATGAAACAGTTGAACATTTCTTCCTTCTCTGCAACAGACTTCTCGGTCTCACCCTTCGCCTTGCTCGCATATACCAAGATTTTTTTCAAGCCTCCCTTCTGGTCCTATTGACATCCTCATGGGCTCTTTTGGGCTTGGATGGTCATTCGGTCAACCCTCTTTCATCTCATTTGGCAAGAACGCTGGACCCAACGCCACTCCTCCCTGACACAAAAGCTCCTTGCCACATATCCACCCATCTTGCAGCACCATGCATGGCTCATCTCCTCTCAGTTACGTTCAGCCAAAGTAAAAAGGCCAAGATTTGTTTTGCTCCTTCGAGTCTGATTCTTTCGCCCCATTGGCTTATGCAATTTCTTTTAACAAAGAACCTCGCTGAAGATTAAGTCTCTCATCCTCGAAAACATTGTGGTTGAAAAACCTTGTCTTTACTCTTGCCCACCTTTGTCTAAACCTCAGGGGGGCCGAGTTCAACTCTTGGTGCTGAGGTAGCCCCCCCCCCCCCCCCCCCCCCCCCCCCCCCCCGCGCCTCAGTCGGTTACGACCAGGACCCCAAAAAGTAGGGTGCAAATATATGCAAATTACTTGGTTTGCGACTCGCATAAACGCGAGGGTGCGGGTCCAGATCATGACGATTTTAGCTGCCTATTTCGATTGCCAGTATGTATAAAATGTCAACCTTGCATTTTTATATCTAGTTTATGCCTATTTTCAAGCCACAGATATACGAGGACATGCTATCATGGAAAACCACACTTGCATGTACTCTTCTAGCGACCGAGTAGACGGTGATGCTAATCGATGGCCATTTTTTTTGCAGGTTCCACAAAATTTCAAGTAGACACACCCTCATATCTCATGTTGAGATGAACATTACCTAGAAATTCAAGTGGCTAACGCCAGTCACGCTAGCATTGGCCACTCTCACTTGCTTGTCGCTTCTGATTTGCCTGTTGGCTGTGTGGTGGGTTTTTTGTTCGTCAACTCCCGTCCCAGGCATCGATTAGTCCGGCACCGGACGAATCGATCCCACCATCCGTCGGTTTTCATGCACGTTCCACCATGTTTCATTTTTTCGACAAACATCATGTATGTTCACCCCCCATCACATGGCAGAGAGCTTCCAGAATAGGCCTCTCCGATCAACCGGGAGGTGGTACGGCAGTCTCTAGGTACAAATCCCAAACGGAGGGAGTACGCGTCAAGTGGGGCTCAAAATCGGCACAAATTTATCCAAAAAGAAGTTGGTTGAGAAACGGTTCGAATGTTTCAGATTATTTGATCCCGCGCCAGTTCCCTGTTTGTTTTGGTCGGTGCCTGTGATCAGGTCAGGATCGCTGACCGATCGCTACGCAAACCATCTGAATTGGCAAACCGGTTCTCTCGTCGTTTGTGATATGTTATCACCTTTGCCCCCGATCTGCGCCGACATGCCGGCTCCCGCGGCACCCGGCCGTCCCGCCACGGGCTGGGAGGTGCCCCGAGGCAGGGGAGGGGCAGGCACGTACGCCCGCCCGCCCACGACGGATACCACCCACCGAAGTTTGCCGCCGTTGGTGGCCGTTGGCGCTGCCTCTCCCTGCCTCTCCTCTCTTTTCCCTCTTTGCTCTCTTTTTCCCTCTCTCCCTCACCCCCCCCCTTCCGATTCCCTGTTTCACTTCACTCCCTTCTTCTCTCAGCCGTTGGAAACACACACCACCGGCGCTGCCACCGTACTCGCGTTGACCTCACTCAGAGCAACCTCGGGCGTGGCGTGGCCTTGCCTTGACCGCGCCTGTCGTGGCTTCGGGTGCCCTCTCCACCGCTCCTCCGCCGCTACTCAGTCGCCCCACTGCCCCTCCTACCATCCCGATCCATGACTTCGCCGAAGCCTACGCCGACGCTGATCTGTTCACTCGCTCTCTCAGAGGCACCGATGCCGGACCATGCTGGCTTAACGGTCTGACGGGGAATGGATGCGCCCATCGGCCTTCTGTCGGTAGTCTACCACCTTGCGCTGCCGCAACCGGCAGCAGGAGCCAGCCCTCCGACATCCGCAACGCTCTGAATGGTTCGTCACTTACCATCATCACGGCCACCGCCAACGATCAACCCGAGATCAGCGACAGCAGCAGCAGCATTCGCCGCAGACACGCAGCCGGTGACCACGTCTAGTCGCCCGCAACCATCCCTCGTACCGATCTGCACACCTTGCCTCCCCCCCCATCCCCTCCGGACTCCGACACAAGCACAAAAGCCATCGCACACGAGCCCCACCATGGGCACACCCGCCGCCCTGGCCGTGCCGCGGGCGGCGGTGGCGGCCTTCTCGCAGGCGAGCCTGGCGCAGTGCCTGACCCTGCCGCTGGTCCTGGCCCTGGCGCTGGCCCAGATGTGGGCCGCGCCGTGCAGCGCGGACCACGGGCGGCTGCTGGTGCAGCGGTACGCGACGAACGCGCGGCTGATGGCCAAGCCCGACATGATCGTGGCCAAGGACGGCTCCGGTAACTTCACCAGCGTGCGGGTGCGTGCATCTGACGACCTGACCCTCCTTCCGGCCGGCTGGCCGGCCGGCTGGCCGGACGGCCTGCTTGCCTGCTCTGACGTGGCGGGTGGCGAGTGGTGGGCGGCGAGTGGTTGGTGGCAGGTGGCGAGTTGCGAGTTGCAGGTGGTCAGTGGTGAGTGGTGACCGGCAATAGGCGAGTGGCCAGTGGCATGTGGAGAGGCGGATGGCGAGTATGAGCGTCGACTGGGGGGGTTGGGTCAGTCAGCACGGTATCAAGCACAATGCGGACAGTGTTGATGTGGCGCGTGTTGATTCGCTGTGCTGGCATGTGCGGCTGTTCATCAGAAAGGAAGGGAAGAGGGGGACGGTTGAGCATGTAGAGGAAGGAGGAGAGGGAGAAATATGAGTGAGGGGGAAGGAGAGGGAGAGGGAGGGGGAGGGGGAAGAATGGGGAAGAGGAATGTAGAGCGAGGGAGCGAGAGAGGGAGGG